>CM021101.1:472729873-472850919 GCA_007115665.2 Sequoiadendron giganteum | reverse complement strand
AGGGATTATGGTTTAAGGGTTGAGGGTTGAGGGTTGAGGTATTAAGAGGGTATAGGGGTTGAGGGATTAGGGTTTAAGGGTTGATGGATTAAGAGGGTATGGGGGTTGATGGATGGGGGTCTCTCTTGGATCTCACTCCCTCCCATGCTACCTACACTAATCAGTGTCACTCCAATTCCCTCACTCATAATCCCTCTCTATTAGTCCTCACTTACCTCCCACCCTACTTTCTTAGGTCTCTCCTTTCCACCCCCTCTCTCCTACTTTGACTCCCTCTTTGTCATGCCTCACTTACCTCCCACCCTACTATCTTAGGTCTCTCCTTCCTACCCCCTCTCTTCCACTTTGAATCCCTCTCCTTCTCTCAGGTGTCTCCCTCCCTCCCTCTCTCCCTCTCTCCCTCTCTCTCTCTTAGGTTTCTCCCTCCCACACCCTCTCCCTCCCCCTCTCTCTCTCTCTCTCTCTCAAGTCTCTCCCTCCTACCCCCCCCTCTCTCTCTCTCTCCCACTCCATCCCTCTCTCTCTCACTCCCTTTATCTCTCTCCCACTTCCTCTCTAAGGTCTTCCCACCCCACCATATAACTGAATAAATTATTTCCCTCTCAAGTTTGTTTCTCTTGGGTCTCCCTCCCTCCCATGCTACCTACACTAATTAGTGTCACTCCAATGCCCTCTCTCACAATCCCTCTATGCTAGGCCTCACTTACCTCCCACCCCCTCTCTCCTACTTTGACTCCCTCTCTATCAGACCTCACTTACCTCCCACCCTACTTTCTTAGGTCTCTCCTTCCCACCCCCTCTCTCCCACTTTGACTCCCTCTCCTTCTCTCAGGTGTCTCCCTCCCACCCTCTCTCCCTCTCTCTCTCTTAGGTTTCTCCCTCCCATGCCCTCTCCCTCCCCCTCTCTCTCTCAAGTCTCTCTCTCCTCTCTCTCTCTCTCTCTCTCTCTCTCTCTCTCTCTCTCTCTCTCTCTCTATCTCTCTCCCACTTTGTCTCTCTCCCTCTCTCTCTCAGGTCTCTCCTTTTCAAAACAACATATTTGGCACTCTCCAAATTTGGCAAGTTCCAAATGTGTTTTACCTTGAAATGGTAAAATAAGGCTTGACCCCGTGATTCAAGCCCACATTCTCATGAATTTTTCTATTTTAGTGCTTTATCCAAGTCAGAAACACCTTTTTTTATGCAATTGACTTCATATTGTACCAATCTATGCTTGATCCCTCACCTTTTTACCACCACTCTACATGGTAGACAACGTAGAAGAAGAAATTTTGAAGTTTCTACATAATTTTACATTATCTGAGGTAATATATTCAATCTATGCTTGATCCATCACCTTTTTACCACCAATTTGCATGGTAGACAACGTAGAAGAAGACATTTTGAAGTTTCTACATCATTTTACATTATTTGAGGTAATATATTCATTTTGGTAAATTGAAATGTTTATATTTAGTATATTTGTTTGTTTTTGACAATATAAACTAAATTTCCTTAATGATTTTATTAATCATAACAATTGGACATAGAATTTAACATTGAATTAGATGGCATTTGCATTAAAAATTTCAATTTTTATGAGTTTGAAGAACAAAAAAATTAAAAACATGACATTTACTTAACATAAATTTACTTATGAATTCTATTTGCATTGCTTATAGTAGTCCATTTCTAGCATGGCTAGTGGAATTCACTATATTTCATTATTTTTCAATTAATTTGGAAAAATTTTATTTTCATCTAATTTGGAAAACCTAATAGCTTTCATCAATGTTAATGCAAGTTTCCATTAATTTTTTTGTTCCATAAAAAAATCACCTTCATTGAACATGTGCTTAGATAAATTCAAGTGAGTTGAAATATATGTTAATGCAAAATTCCATTCATTCATACCATTTACCTTTCTAGTAAATAAAAAAATGGGAAATTTTGTGCAATTGAGAATGCTTATTGTATTTCTAAGTTACCTCATTGCCAAATAGTGAAAAATTATAAGATATAGCATCACAAACCCTTATTTGAATTCATATTCTTCATGACTTCATTGACAATCAAAAATTTGGTTTTGATAAAAATAAACACAAGAGTCACTAGTTTTCATTTAGGTGGCAACAACTTATACCCTAGGTCAGTGAGGGAGAGCAGGGAGACAAAACCTTCAACAATCATTTAATTAGATCAGTTTCAAACAATATTCAATCTCAAAAACCTCAATTCAATGTTGAACTGACCAATTCACATCTAAAAAAAAACAAAGATCATCCATAAATAACAAGCTATGCTTTTCAAGATGACTACCATTCTAAACCTTTAGAAGATTTTAACAAAACCCACCATATGTAAGTCTATTTCTCAAAATATTGTATTCATACGAGAGTCACTCCTAACATAATGAAATGAACTCAATATTACTAGAAACTATAATTTGTGAATTGTTCATCATAACCTTTATAAAGTTCAAGTTCAATAATGGTAGTCTAAAGGTCCACAACTTCAAAATCAACGTTCCAGGCCTCTGGTGCAAGAGCACCTTGTAAGCTCAATTTTGTCAAAAATGTCATCTTTTAGTGTGCATGGTAAAATGCTAGGATTTTATTTAATGTTGTGTATATTGTGTTCAGTAAGGTCAATTAGACCATTTTATAATGTATTTGGAGCTAAGGGAGTTCAGTTGTGTCATAGCTTGCAATTTGGCTAAATGTGGTCAGAAAAGTTGCTAAAAGATGCAAAAGTTGCAGAGTTCAAGGGAGTTGGAATGAAATAAAAATATTTTTAATAACCTTCAATGCCTCGAAGGAGAGATTGTTGGTTGATTTGTGCCCCATTTTTTTATCAAGAACATTATTTTCTAGAAATTTACTAGTTTCTCTCACTTTTCTTGTTGTTGTACGGCCTCTACGGACTCTAAGATGATATGAAACGAGTTGGATGTTGTAGATAAATGAATTTTCTTTCATTTTCATCCATTTAGAGGTTCTAACTCTTTGTATAGCAAAAGTTATATATTTTTTTTACTGTTACTACCTACTTTCACAGTGTTCTTGGATTGAGGGGTTTCATTATGTAATTCGACCCATTACACGTTTTCTGCCTACTGTAACTTGTGGAATGGGTCCTCTAACTTTTAAAATACATGTCTAACCTATTAAGAATGTTCTGGGGTCAAGTTTGGGTGTTTGGGATGATGTTCTAAGACTGTAGCAGGGTCTTTTCATGGTGAAAATTAGGGCTTCAAGTGGTGTTTTCACAAAATGTGAGAAGTACTTTCCATGTAATGTATTATTCACCATGTATAAGGTCTGGTAAGTGTGTTTGGTGCTTTGTATGGGTCTGGCAAGTCTGGGAGATAGGAGTTTCATTAAAACCCCAATTATTTTTCTTGAAATTGAGGGTTTGGTGTAGTAGGGGTCTAGAGGTCGTGGATCTGGAAAAAAATCAGGAAATTGGAGGTTTTGACACATAAAATACTTTTTTTTGAGAATTTTGAGTGAAGATTTAGTTTTTAAAAGGTACTCTCTTTGTAAATTAGGTCAATTGAATAGCCTTTTCCAAGGTGGGTCTATTGGAAGTCAATGTTGGGGTTTACCTATGTTTTATAACTTGCAAATGGGTATCTTAATCATCCCTGAGTTTGTCAAGTGTTTTGGAAAATCTTGGTGAAAAGGACCTTGAACCGGGTTACCTATGCTACAAGGGAAAGCTTGGTAGAAGTTGGGATTTTCAGTTGAACATTTGATTTTGCTTTGGAATCGGATTGATTCTCATTAATTTGTTGTATTGAATGGTTTCCACCCTTCTTTGCATCAAAAATGGTGTTTCTTGGTAAGTTAAGTGATCAAGCTGTGTGTAAGTCTATTAGGAGCCTTCCTCTAAATCTTTGAACAAATTCATTGTGGATCCCTACATGTACTGCATCAGCCTCTAGGTACTTTGCTAACTCTTCAAACACACTCAAAATACCTACTCTAATATCTAACCCTACAGACATCTAACTCCATCATGTATGAAAAATATTGCGTAGCATAGACATGTTTGATGATTCCAAATAACTTGTTGCCTTCTTTCATAAAATGCTTTGGTGTGTTTCATATTTAATGCAATGTAATCAGCAATATCAATATTTTTGTAAAATGCATTACTTACTTTTGTTCTATGTGTGTTTGTGAACATGTAGCATTGAAAGTCATGCTGAGGAAATGATTGAAGCCTCTAACACCAGAAGAACGTGCAGCTAAAAATGCAAGGAGAAGAGAATCAAAAAATGTAGCTCGTGAAGCAAAGGAATTACAGCCCATACAACCACAAATTCCTATGCAATCTAAGAGAGATGTCAACTTGGAAAAAAAAAAAGGGCACAAATGAGGAAAGTTCATGGAAGGACATGAATGGATAAAAAATTTGGGGGCATATCATCAACCATAGGTGAAGCTCAATGCACATCTACAGTTGAAGATACATTGACAACAACATGTGGTTTTCCAGGTACATCAGAAATCACATCTCCACTTGAAGACACACCATAAAAAATATTGTGTTTTGAAAGTACATCAGCAAACGCATCTCTATTTGAAGGCACTCCAAAAATGACATCTTAAGTTGGAGGTACAACATCGTTTACATGTCAATATCAAGGTATGTCATCAATTGCACCTCTAGTTGAAGGTACACAATCTATCCCCAATGTTGTTGACCTTCCCAGTATTGACACAAATTTACATTTGAGAACTCCTCCTAGAGTTTTGCATAGAAAACCTACATTTTTTATTGATATTGATTCCAATGTTTTGAAATGGATGCCTAACAAGATTCCAAAATGTACATGTCAAAGATATGCACAAAGGATATGGATTTTGTTTTTTGCGAAGCTAAGTGAGGGTGGAAGATGCCAACTATTTGTTGAAATGATGAGGCAACTCAAATTTAGGCCCACCATGAAGGCTCTTGGGCTAATAGTTTTGAATGACTCAAGTAAAAATTCCATTGTAAATAACTTGATGAGTGCATACGAGAGCGTGGGTTCCACCTCACGCACGAAGGATTGTTGTGCCACACGACATGTGATGACAAAAACACTGTTAAGCAGTCAAACAAGGAACAAGGTGAACCTTACAAAGGCAAGTAAGTCTTTGAAAATAAGTAGATCATCTCTAATGAGAGCCAAAGGAAGGCGTGAAAGAGTGGAGGATCCAAATAGCAATGAGTTATGGGCATTTTGGGTAGAGTGTCATGGAAAGACACAATAATTGCTCAAGGCTTGAGATCTTTACTTGTGAATTATTAGAAGGATAACACAAGGACCTCTCCTAATCAAAGAGATGTTGTAATAAGGAGAATTGGTAGTAAAAACCATGAGCCACATCCAATGCATTATTTGGATACTACTCAAACCCAATTTTTTGCTGATTTTGTACAGATGTTTCCTAAAATTAAAATATGTCAAAGGTATTTTGAAATGCTAAAGCCTTTTTATGTCAAAATAAATCACACACGCACTACTTTTTGTTGTAGAGTTCATATTGAATTTTCTAACCATTATGATTTTTATCAAAATTCTACAGAGTTTGTTCAAGGTTGCTTTCATAATTTCTATGTTGATCTGGCTAGCAGGGGCATATCATTTAGTCAACATATCATATGTTCAAATAATTGTACATCACAATTCAATAATGCCAAAAAAATTTACTAGTTGAGCAAGATGCATACGATTAGTGGTGTTTAGCATATGTGGAACTTCTCAAAGGTCGGGCATGGAAAGGGGGAGCATGATGGAGCAAGTGCATGTATCAAAAGATCCCTAGCATGAGAAGAGTTAAAGTACACCAACAGTGTAAAGTTGATAGATGCAAGATCAATTATCTAGTGGTGCAATGGTGCAATGGGCCTAGGTAGTGAAGTTAATTCTTTAGTTCGTAGATTTTTTCATTTAGTAGATGATACTAACATTGCAAAATATGAGGATTGTTATACACTAACAAGATCAAGCGAGCTACACTCTTTTAGAAGCTTCAATGCAGGTACATGGACTATCCATATAAGGAAGATGGCATGCTTTTGTTATGCATATACACTTCAATCATGGAATGATTGCGAGTCAACATAGTGGGTTGAAAAATGGTATGTAAGAAGTCTAAACCCACTTGACACTTATCAGCTCCCAGCGGCTCTACAAATCACGGAGATGCAATCACCCATTGACTTTGATCATGTATCGGACCTACTAGAACTAGGTAATATATCTTACTAACAAGTTTTATTATGTTGTTCAGTAAATAAATTTAACAAGATGAACATATCAATGCAGGGCACGTTTATGTGGTGATTGCAGATGAAGACAATGAAGAGGGTACGGATTATTACCTATGTCATTGTATCAAGGCCAAAAGGAAATTGGAGTCCCCAGTTATAGATGGAGAAAATATAGAATATGCTATAGGTTCGATGGTTGTTACTGGAACATGGCTTTGAAGGTATCCAATTAAGAATGTTGTAGTTCAGATTTTTTAGGACTTCGACACGCATTGAAAAATTCTTCACTATTCAAACCTTGTCATCACCACCAACATTCATTTGATTAAATATAAGAGCAGACATGCAAACAAGAACTTGTGGAAAGTGCGTGAGTCTTACCATGAGGCAATACTCGACACAATAAAGAGTAGAGAAGACCCAAATGGTTCACTGGATTGATTTATAAGTATGCACATTGAATTTGTAAAGTCATGTTATTGATCACTCTTTTGGACCAACACCTTGCAATAAGGCTTTTTCACCATTAATGTTTGATTTCATATGCATTTACGACTATCATTGATCCTTTTCTAATTGTGACTATAGGTAATACTGAAGTTTGTCAAAGTATTTAAGAAAAGAACAACATCGGATGGTGGTGCAAGTGTTCAGTGGTATGAGAAACATCGATTGCTAGTGCATTTTTTGGTTGTCAATCTTCTCTTTCTTTTCCATCTCCTACATTTATCGGATGCTTATATGCTACATGTTTTATGTTAAGCCTCTCAATGATATATTTGAAATTTATATGTAGGGTCATCAAGAGATGATAAAGTAGTGAAGGGGCACATCACCATTATAGGACCTTCAATCGACCTCCTTATCTAGCATGCATGAAGGTGATTGTAGGTCTTGTCAATTGTATGACTAACATTATTTAGTTATTGCTCTTTTAATGATTTTTATGTGAGTCTCTGTCCAAGATTGAGAGGTTTTTGCAAGTTTTTTGGAATGCAAATAGTTGGGCCAGCTAAGGTGGAATTGAAAAATGAAACAAGGGAGCAGCTCCTTTTGTTTCTTCTCAAGTACAATATATTTCACAATCTGTGCTGGAAATGGGAGGATTATTTCCCTGCATGTATTGCTACAAGTATTGACAAATGGGAAGATTTTCAAGATGTTCTTCCATCACTATTGTAATATTTGTCATTGACTTAGTGTATTTTTTTATATACTAAAATTATGAGAAATTAATACATGCAAATGTGTATATTCCTTAATATATGCCTCAATTAAATGTGTATATTACATTTAAAATTAGTTGTAATGCTTCATGGTTTACATTTAAAGTTGTCTTCGAAGAAAAACGTGTGGATTTATTAGTAAGAATGAAATAATGTTTAATATAATTATATAAAGGCATATTAGTAAGGTCTTTTGAACATTATGCAACAAAGAAGTTGCAAAATGTGTTAAAATATGATATAATGTAATAAATGGTCAGCCTGTGTCAAGATGGGTGAAAGCAAACTTTTTATTGTTTTTGAGTCTAAGTTCTTAGGAGGAGTTGAATAAGTGATGTAGACCTAGGGTGGAGATCAAATTAAAATGACAAATACAAGATGATCAACCTAAAATCCAAAGCAAATTCAAAATAACTTCAAAAATCCACTTGTCAAGTACACTCTTTCTACAAGTAATGCTAAACAACTTCAAGAGACTTTTCACCCAAATTTCCCAAAAGACTTTTCAATTAAATGATGGATTTAGACACCTATTAAGGACTTACAAAACATACTTCAAGATCAAGTATAACTCCTTTATACCAGTTTAGACTTCCAATACACTCACCATGGGAAAATCAAGGAAAAGAGGTCAATTTAACAAAGGAAGTACCCTTAAAAATTATCCAATCACCTTGGAAACTTGGGGAAGAAAATTAAATGGCCCAAAACCACAGAATCCAGCACTAGTTTGCACTTGTATGGTCAAAAACACTCCCAACTCAAAAAAACCTCCTTTTCTAATGCAAAAACAAGGGTTTTGTCAAAATCTTCATTCCTAGGCTTCAATAAACAAATAAATGGTCCAAAAACCTTTCATAGGGTCTTAATTGACATTTTAAAGTCTTACAAACTCAACTTCATCAACATTTTATTGAAAAACACTTCAAAACCGTCACTTTTCAAGGGAAAATTTGCATTTCCACCCCTATGGCATCACACAATCACCACAAGAATGATTTATTCTGATATAAAATGCATTTAAAAATCTAGAATAATATATTTTTCACCAATCCACTGAGTTACAGGAGAAAACAATGGGTGGATTGGTCAAAAACTCATTATTTTGCTTTCAAACCTTTCACAAAGGAAAAAACAGGGTATACAATGTATTTTTTGAATTTCTCTTACAAAACTGAAGATTAGAACTCCAAAGCAAGTGAAGATAAAAGAAAAATCATAAAAATTCAACCTCTATAGATTTCAATGCATGATTGGGTCTATACAGTCTATACAACAACAAACAATTTTGAAAAATAATGAACAAACTCAAAAAATGCACCAAAAAAATGTGGTATTCTTATTATGTGAATTTATTACACCTTCAAAAACCTTGATTCAAGATTTAGAAGGCCTCTTATAACAGTTACAATCCATAAAGACCTTAAAACCAACCAAATTGCACCTAATTACCCTTTAAATGACTCTAATTTTGCAAATCAGCACAAATTTGACAACATTTGCAACATTTTGTATTTTTGCAATTATTGAACTTTTAAGACTCTAAATACCTTTAGAAACCTGAAATATGGTAATTTAGACCTTATTTAACCCTTATTAATAATTCTAGACTCAAAAACAACAAAATCCCTTCATTTACCCAATTTGACATCTTTGACAATTTTGACAATTTTTTCAAGTTTTCACACATTTTGCAATGTCTTCATGGAACAAAGATGAAATCACCTTCAAATGTAATTTTAAACCAAACCTTTCCAAGGCACAAAACACAAGTTAGAACATTTATCTAATATTCTCAAGGTAAGTCAATACATATAAGACCTGTTTGGCCTGTGCACAGGTAGGGAACTCGGAAAAATCAGTAAAATTATGAGAAAACAAAGTAATTTCCAAGCTTTATTCTTTTCCATCCAATCCAACAACCACAATTCGAGCCTCTATAGGATTTACATATAATTTCTCATCCTCTTATAACTGATCAATACCCCTAACCACCAAGAAACTAACTTTTCAAAACACATAACCATTGCAATTACAAATTTGTTGCATTATGCAACTCACAAATTTGCAACTATATCACTTTTCCTACTAACTAAACTAATGACTCCATTATGTGATTGAGATAAAATATTTCATGTTGCCTTTTAGGCTTTCAAACTCACTCGTTGACACATTTTTAATACAAGGGTGCATTCTAACCATCAAACATGGAGATTTGTGACTAGGTGCCTAGGTGCTCCTGCACCACCTACCTTGTCAATCCTACCAAATTGGCAAGCTAGTGAGCTCATTGGCTTGCCAAATTTGTAGGGTTGAAAAGGTAGGGGTGGAGTATGCCTCATATAAATCGATGCAACCTAGGTCATCTCTAACATACCTTAGGGTATGACATTCAGCAAAACAACTACTATGGTTCAACCGACTCGATCCCTTAAGGGTGCAAAGTGCAAAAGGGCAACAATATTTGACAGGGTATTACTTGTAAACCGTGGTGATTATGAAATCTATGTCTAAACCTATGAGATCATGTTGGACCCCTCTACAATAACCTCTCTCAGTTATTTCTATCTTAGAGGCATTTTCTTGTGGTGGCAAATTTTCACTCAAGGAAAAAGTTGTCAATTGCAAGTGGTTGAAAGTTGCAAAGTGGTGCAACTTTCATTCTGTAGCTCATGTGACCAAAAAGACTATTCCAACGCATCCAGGTGGGTAATTTTATGCTAGAAATGGTCCTCTTTCACACCCAAACACGTGGAATCGCTCTTAGCTATGTTCAACCAAATCGATCCCTTAAGGGTCCAAAGTGCAAAATGGTTGCGAACTTCAGCATGCTATTACTCAGACACCGTGATGCTTAGAAACTTCTTGTTTGATCCTACAAGATCATGTTGGACCCATCTACAGTAATCTCTCTAGGTTTTTACTATCTCAAAGGCATTTTCCTATGGTGCAGAATTTTCACTCGGGGAAAAAGTTGTCAAATGCAAGTAGTTGAAAGTTGTAAAGTGGTGCAACTTTCGTTCTCTAGCTCGTGTAACCAAATATATTGTTCCAACGCATCTAGGTGGGTACGTTTATGCTAGGCATGGTCCTCTTTTACACCCAAACACATGGAATCACTCTGAGTTACGTTCAACCAGATCAATCCCTTAAGGGTCCAAAGTGCAAAATGGCTGCGAACTTCAACATGCTATTGCTCAGATACCGTGATGCTTAGAAACTTCTAATCTAATCCAATGGGATCATGTTGGGCCCCTCTACAATAACCTTGCTTGGTTTTTTCTATCTTGAAGGCATTTTCCTATGGTGGCGAATTTTCACTCGGGAAAAAATTTGTCAAATGCAAGTAGTTGAAAGTTGCAAAGTGGTGCAACTTTCGTTCTGCAGCTCATGTGACCAAACGGATTGTTCCAACGTGTCTGAATAGGTATTTTTACACAAGGAATGGTCCTATTTCACACCCAAATATGCAGAATCACTCTGAGCTACATTCAACCAGATCGATCCTAGTGCAGGAGCACCTAGGAGAAACACCTAGAAGAACACCTAGGAACAATAGGAATAGGAAAAGTTTGTGAAGTTTTGTTTTAATTTGATAAGTTCATATTGACCATTGCATTTTTGGGTGAGGTTTAGACCTATCTTGGGTCAGGAGCTATTAGAAGTGGAAGAGTTGTGAGTTTAGACACTCAAGGTTGGTAAGTTCTAGTAATTAGAAATAAAGCCCAAAATGTTGCTTTAAGCAATTTTGGCCTAACGAGGTGGTTATGTCCGACCAAGGGGAAGGGTAACCACTTTTTGAACTTTATAAGGAGTGCCTCGACCTGTTTGAAGGGTTGGAAGACTTTGAGCATATTTGAAAGTTTTTAAAATTGTAGTTTTTCATGAATGGTAACCGAGGACAGTAGGAAATAATTGAATTTTTTTGTATTTTGCTCTTGGTAGCATGTTAATGGCATAACATGGATCTTGATACATTGGGAATGTAATGTAATTGTTCTTAAAAGCTTTGTGTGGACAGTAGTTAAGCATTGTCATCGTTTCTTAATTGATTCTTAGATAGTTTAGTTTCTTTCCATTGTTGGTTAGTCTAGAAAACTATTAACCATGGAGACTTAGACCTCTGTCTTCCACTATACTTGGTGTATAGCCTATGGGGGTTGAGACTAAGATCCATGCCTGTATATAGCTTAGGTTTAGGAGTCTTTAGGAGTTGAAGGATCATGAGGAAAGTCTCTTCCTAGGCGAGCTTAGCAATGCCCGGCTAGGAAGGACAGTGCTAACAAGCACATAACTTGCAGGGGAGACTTCTCCAAGACAAATCCCATGGTAGAAGTGTTGAAGGAAGTCTTGTAGAGGCTTTGTGCCAAGGAGGAGGTTCCAACAGTCCGTTTGTTGGGAAAACTCTTTGACAGTCCAACCAGGTGGTCAGGAATTGGCTAAAAACACCCTACATTTGCAAAGTTTATGGAAGACACCTGTGTACGGAAAGACCAGGCACAAGACCTTGGAAATCTTGAAGAGATTGGTATCAAGTTCAAAAATTCATGAAAAATATTTGAGGTTCTTTGGATGCGTTTGGAGAGATTTCCACTTTTCTCAAGTTAGGAGGGCTAATAGGGGCTCTAGGCTTGTAGCCTTTTTAACCCTAAGTGAGGGTTTGGAGGGAGCGATGGAGACATGGAGTGTAGTGGTTTCTCAAGGAACCTAATAGGATTCTAGGAAGCATGATAGCATATCTTTACACCCCTGCAAGGAACTAGTTGAGTGTTGTGTGTAATTGGCCTTTAGGAGAGATTAAGGGTCAAGGGTGAAACAGAGGTTAAGCACCAAGTTTTTGTTGTGTTGAGTGACATGGTTGGAAGAGGGGATGGCCAGTAGAACCAGGGGTACCTACATATGAGTCGGGACCTATAGGTTGAGTTGGTGAAGAGAGCCACCAAAGGGAGTTGCTAAGGTGTGATCCGGAGCGTGGAACAGTGAGTGTTTTCCATCCAAACCCTTTTACACCAGATTGGTATCAGAGCAAGTTAAAGATTTGGGAGTGAACTTTGTATGCCAGACTTGGAATCCAGTGGTTCCATAATCATGGTGATAAATGTTGAGTTGGAAAAGAAGGTTGAAGAGCAGGAAGAAGATAATAGAAGACTAAGGGAAAGACTAGCACAATTGGAGGAGACATTGAGTACTGTACTAAACAAGGACGATGAGGATAGTAATAGGGTACCAAAGAAAGAAGAGGTTGAAAAGGAAGATAAGATCCCTGAACGTGACCCTGTTCTACAAGAGGAGCCTTTCTTGAAGGCATTGAAAGCTTTGAGTGGGAAAGCACTGGAAGGCATACCAATGTTTAGTGGGAAGATGGAAGCCGATCTAGTCATGGATTGGATAGAAGGCATGGAGAATCATTTTGAGTGTGATGGAGTCACAGAGGCATAGAAGGTGAAGGTGGCCAAATCAAGATTGCGAGGATCAACTTTGACATGGTGGAAATTCATCCAAACAGAGAGGGAGAAGGAAGGAAAGAAACCCATCTCAACTTGGAAAGGTATGGTTGCAAAATTGAGAGAAGCCTAAATGCCTTATGACTATGAGATTCAGCTACACAAGAAGAGACAAATCCTAAGCCAGAAAGACCTAGATGTGAATACCTACACAGAGGAGTTCCAAAAAATTTGTATGAGGTCTAATGTTTTAGAACATGAAAGCCTCAAGGTGGCCAGGTATCTTAATGGATTGAAATGGAACATTCAAGAGGAGATGGCTCTTTTAAGTCCAAAGACAGTACATCAATTCTATCAATTAGCTATCAAAATTGAGGAGAGAAGCAAGAGGAAGCAAGATCAGGCTTCTAAAGGCATAGGTAAAGGCAAAGATCAAAGAGATCAAAGAGGATAGTGTGGTGACTACCAAGGTAGAGGTAATGACCAAAGAAACCAAGGAGAGTTTAAAACCATAGATCATGGAAATGAAACACCTTCTAGAGGAGGGTATAACAGAGGTAGAGGTTCTCAAGGAGGATCCAATAGAGGAAGAGGAGCAGGCAGGAAAAATTCATACTTTGCAAACATGAAATGCTACCATTGTGGCCAAGTTGGACATCCAGCCTATACGTTCCTGGAGAAAGCATCCTCATCAAGCAATGAGAAGAGAGTGGCTTATGCGCAAGAGGACACCATGAGTCCTAAGGCAACTGAGGTTAGTCATATTGAATCTGAGAATGGAGAGAGTTTGATGTTTAGAAGAGTTTTGATCAGACAACCGATCAAAGAAGAACCAAAACAAAGGAGGGCTCTATTCAGGGTAAGGTGCAAGATACTTGGTAAAGTATGCAAGGTCATATTAGACTCAGGTTCAATAGATAATATTATCTCAGAGGAGGTAGTAATAAAACTGAAATTGAAGAAGGTACCCCACACTAACCCCTACAAGGTCACATGGCTTAACAAAGGGCAAAGTGTTTTGGTGAATGAACAAGTAACGGTGGTGTTTTCCATTGGAGGGTAAAAGGACAAGTTAGTTTGTGATGTCTTACCCATGGATGCATGTCATCTACTATTGGGCAGACCATGGCAATAAGAAAGGAGTGCCATGTATGATGGAAAGGAGAATACAATTTCATTTAAGAAGGATGGAAAGACTTTTAAATTGCAGTCACTGTCAAAAGAGGATGAAGGACAGTCCAAGACACCAAGTGTGCTACTAAGTAGTGGGAAAGAGTTCCTCAACACCCTTCATGAAGGTGGAGAAGGATATGTAGTCCTATTGCAAACCAAGGAGGAAGATAAGACTGAAAAACTAGTCATACCTGAGGCAGTCCAGAATTTACTTGAGAAGTACAAAGACATAGTAAGTGATGGCATGCCTGCAACTTTACCTCGCAAGAGAGCTATTAGTCATCAAATTGACTTCATACTTGGAGCATAATTACCTAACAAAGCAGCATATAAGCTTACACTGGATCAGAATTTGGAAGTGGCCAGACAAGTGCAAGAGTTGTTGGATTAGAAATTGATACAAAAGAGCATCAGCCCATGTGTAGTACCAGTAGTTTTGGCAACCAAGAAGGGAGGCAAATGGAGGTTATGTACTAATTCTAGAGAAATAAATAGAATCACCATTAGGTATAGGTTCCCTATTCGTAGAATTGAAGACTTAATGGATTGTCTAGGAGGAGCTCAATACTACACCAAGTTGGATCTCAAGAGTGGATACCATCAGATCAGAATTAAGGATGGTGATGAATGGAAGACAACATTCAAGACAACGGATGGATTATATGAATGGAGAGTGATTCCATTTGGTCTCTCCAATGCCCCTAGCACATTCATGAGGCTCATGAATGAAGTGCTCAAGGACTTCACAGGGATATTTGTGGTTGTATACCTTGATGACATCCTCATATTTAGCAAAACAGTAGAGGAGCATCTCAAACATGTGGAGTTGGTACTTAGACGGTTGCAAGAGGAGAAGTTGGCAATCAATCTAGAGAAGTGTGAGTTCTTTAAACAAGAGCTTGTATATTTGGGATTTGTAGTGTCCAAGGGATCATTGAAGATGGATCCAAGCAAGGTGGAAGCAATCAAAAACTGGCCTACACCAACAACAAGGACTGAGGTAAGAAATTTCCATGGATTGGCTCAATTCTATAGAAAATTCATAAGGAACTTTAGTGGTATTTGGGCACCAGTCCTAGATACAATAAAAGGTGGTGTGAAAACCAAGTTTTTGTGGACACAAGAAGCTGAGAGAGGGTTTGAGAAACTAAAACAAGAAGTGGCAACTCAACTTTTTCTCTTGTTGCCTAGCTTTGAAAAGTTGTTCATTGTGGAATGTGATGCTAGTGGAGTGGCAGTTGGAGGAGTGTTGAGTCAAGAGGGAAGACCTATAGCATTCTTTAGTGAGAAACTCAATGAAGCAAAGAAGAAATATTCAACTTATGACTTAGAACTTTATGCTTTGGTTCAGTCACTTAGGAAGTGGAGGCATTAATTTCTACCCAAGGAGTTTGTGGTCTTTACAGACAATCAAGCACTTAGCTATATCAACACTCAAGAGAAGTTGAGCAATAGGCATTTGAAGTGGATGGAATACATCCAAGCTTTTACCTTCACCATCAAGCACAAGAAGGGATAGATGAATAAGGTAGCAAATGCATTGAGTAGGAGATTGTTGACAGTTTAAGAGATACAAGTGAAGAGCATAGGGATTGAAAGATTTAAAGATCTCTATGGAGAGGATGAAGACTTCTTAGAAGCTTATAATGTATGTTCTAACTTTGAGAATCATTTTCATAGTCAATATGCTGAGTATACATTGCAAAGTGGTCTATTGTTTAAAGGGAATCACTTATGTGTTCCAAGAGGGTCAATGAGAGAAAACCTCATTCAAGAGAAGCATAATGGCAGTCTTAGTGGGAATTTTGGCATCAATAAGACATTAGAGCTAGTTCAAAGATTTTACTATTGGCCTAAGTTAGCAAGAGATGTTAGAAAGTATGTAGAAAAATGTGTTGTATGTATGAAAGCTAAGGCAGGAGCTAGTAATGTTGGTCTTTATCAACCTCTACCCATTCCTAACAGACCTTAGGAGTGTGTGAGCATGGATTTTGTGGTAGGACTCCCTAAGACCAAGTTTGGTTTTGACAGTGTGTATGTAGTGGTGGTCAGATTTAGAAAAATGAGTCACTTTATCCCTTGCAAAACTACTCATGATGCTAGCTACATAGCTCATCTTTTCTTTAAGGAGGTTGTAAGGATTCATGGCCTACCTTTAAGCATTGTTTCAGACAGGGATGTTAAGTTCATGAGTCATTTTTGGAAGACTCTATGGCAAAGATTGGGTACCAACCTATCATTTGGATCAACTTACCATCCTCAGATTGATGGTCAAACAGAGGTGGTTAACAGGGTGTTGGGTAATATTCTTATGTTCCTAACAAAGGAATATGGATAGACATGGGATATGGTCATCTCACAAGCTGAGTATGCCTATAATGATAGTGTCAACAGAACCATAGGGAAGAGTCCTTTTGAGGTTGTGTATGGGATGCACCCAAGGGGTATTTGTGAGCTCATGGATCTAGGAACCATGGAACATAGAAGTGGACATGCTGAAGACTTCAGTCAAACCATGAAAGAGATTCAAGAGCAGGTGAAGAAGACAGTCACCGAAGCTACACAAAATTTGAAGGAGAAGGTAGATTTGTCAAGGAAGGATGTGCAATTTGCAGTGGGTGAGTATGTCATGGTTCACCTCAACAAATCTAGGTTGCAAAAGGGAGTGTCAACCAGGCTGCAGATGAAGAGAGTAGGACCATGCAAGATATTGGCCAAGTATGGGAAAAATGCATACAAGGTTGAACTACCTACTGACTTAGGAATCTCACCGATTTTCAATATAGCTAACTTGATCAAATATAAGGGATCAGTCAAGGAAATGGATCAAAACAGTCGAGAGATCTTCAAGGACATCAGCAACATACCCCTACCTACTCAGGACAAGCACCAAGCTGAAAGAATCTTGGAATCAATGGTACAGAAGTCTACAAGACACAAGGTGTACATGGAGCACCTTATCAAGTGGAAGAATAAGCATGAATCAGAAGCTACATGGGTACAAGAAGATCAGTTCCAGAAGCTTGGCATTGACCTGTCCTTGATCTCTCCTTCTACTTCATAGTGTTTATGCAGGGAGGGGGGGAATGGTGCAGGAGCACCTAGGAGAAACACCTAGAAGAACACCTAGGAACACTAGGAATAGGAAAAGTTTGTGAAGTTTTGTTTTAATTTGATAAGGTGATGTTGACCATTGCATTTGTGGGTGAGGTTTAGACTGATCTTGGGTCAGGAGCTATTAGAAGTGGAAGAGTTGTGAGTTTAGACACTCAAGGTTGGTAAGTTCTAGTAATTAGAAATAAAGCCCAAAATGTTGCTTTAAGCAATTTTGGCCTAAGGAGGTGGTTATGTCTGACCAAGGGGAAGGGTAACCAATTTTTGAACTTTATAAGGAGTGCCTCAACCTGTTTGAAGGGTTGGAAGACTTTGAGCATATTTGAAAGTTTTTAAAATTGTAGTTTTTCATGAATTGTAACCGAGGACAGTAGGAAATAACTGAATTTTTCTGTATTTTGCTCTTGGTAGCATGTTAATGGTATAACCAGGATCTTGATACATTGGGAATGTGATGTAATTGTTCTTAAAAGCTTTGTGTGGACAGTAGTTAAGCATTCTCATCATTTCTTAGTTGATTCTTAGATAGTTTAGTTTCTTTCCATTGTTGGTTAGTCTAGAAAACTATTAACCATGGAGACTTAGACCTCTGTCTTCCACTATACTTGGTGTATAGCCTATGGGGGTTGAGACTAAGCTCCATGCCTGTATATAGCTTAGGTTTAGGAGTCTTTAGGAGTTGAAGGATCATGAGGAAAGTCTCTTCCTAGGCGAGCTTGGCAATGCCTGACTAGGAAGGACAGTGCTAACAAGCACATAACTTGCAGGGGAGACTTCTCCAAGACAAATCTCATGGTAGAAGTGTGGAAGGAAGCCTTGTAGAGGCTTTGTGCCAAGGAGGAGGTTCCAACAGTCCGTTTGTTGGGAAAACTCTTTGACAGTCCAACTGGGTGGTCAGGAATTGGCTAAAAAAACCCTACATTTGCAAAGTTTATGGAAGACACCTGTGTTTGGCAAGACCAGGCACAAGACCTTGGAAATATTGAAGAGATTGGTATCAGGTTCAGAAATCCATGAAAAAGATTTGAGGTTCTTTGGACGAGTTTGGAGAGATGTCCACTTTTCTCGGGTTAGGAGGGCTAATAGGGGCTCTAGGCTTGTAGCCTTTTTAACCCTAAGTGAGGGCTTGGAGGGAGCGATGGAGACATGGAGTCTAATGGTTGCTCAAGGAACCTAATAGGATGCTAGGAAGCATGATAGCATATCCTTACACCCTTGCAAGGAACTAGTTGAGTGTTGTGTGTAATTGGCCTTTAGGGGAGATTAAGGGTCAAGGGTGAAACAAAGGTTAAGCACCAAGTTTTGGTTGTGTTGAGTGACATGGTTGGAAGAGGGGATGGCCAGTAGAACTAGGGGTACCTGCATATGAGTTGGGACCTATAGGTTGAGATGGTGGAGAGAGCCACCAAAGGGAGTTGCTAAGGTGTGATCCGGAGCATGGAATAGTGAGTGTTTTCCATCCAAACCCTTTTACACCAGATCCCTTAAGGGTCCAAAGTGAAAAATGGTTGCAAACCTCAACATGCTATTACTCAGACATCGTGACGCTTAGAAACTTCTCGTTTGATCAGCAAAAACTAAAAAATTAGCAAAAAATTCTTTTAATACCTACAAAAAAACGCGAATAAAATCATGTTGATTTTCATGTGAAAAAAAACAATGAGACCATAGCTTGCTGCTTACTATTATGCTTTGATAGACTTTTTCCAAGCATCCATAGCTTGTTCGAAAGCACCTATTTTAGGTATTTAGCTATAGGAGCAAGGCAGTGAACTGTTTGATAAAATGCTTTGGTAGACATGTATGAAAAATGTCGTAGCATAGACAAGGCAGTGAACTATTTTTAAAAATGCCTCAAAGAAATGCGGTCTCATGGTGATGGAATGCCATGACAATCCATAGCCATACACATTCATCATGGCATTTCATCACCATGAGACCACATTTCTTCAAGGAATTTTTTCAAGCAGTTCACTGCCTTGTCTATGCTATTGCTTACTATTATGCTTCAATAGATTTTTTCCAAGCATCCATAGCTTGTTCGAAAGCACTTGTTTTAGGCTTTTAGCCATAGTAGCAAGGTAGTGAACTGTTTGACAAAATGATTTGGTAGACATGTATGAAAAATGTGGTAGCATAGACAAGGCAGTGAATTGTTTGAAAAAATGCCTGAAAGATATGCGGTCTCACGGTGATTATTGTCATTGCATTCCATCACCATGAGACTGCATTTATTTGAGGCATTTTTTCAAATATTTCACTGCCTTTTCTATGACTTGTCATGGCCTTCCATCACCATGAAACCACATTTCTTTGAGGCATTTTTTCAAACAATTCAATGCCTTGTCTATGTTATTGCTTACTATTATGCTTTGAAAAAAAAATTCCAAGCATCCATAGCTTGTTCGAAAGCACCTATTTTAGGCTTTTAGCCATAGCAGAAAGGCAGTGAACTGTTTGATGAAATGCTCTGGTAGATATGTATGAAAAAAGTCATACCATAAACAAGGAAGTGAATTGTTTGAAAAGATGCCTCAAGGAAATGTGTTCTCATGGTGATGGAATACCATGATAGTCCATCACCATAGGCATTCATCGTGGCATTCCATCACCATGAGACCACATTTCTTTGAGGCATCTTTTCAAACAATTCATTGCCTTGTCCATGGCTTGTCATGGAATTCCATCACCATGAGACCACTTTTATTTGAGGCATTTTTTCAAAAAGTTTGATGCCTTGTCTATGCTATTGCTTACTATTATGCTTTGATAGATTTTTTCCAAGCATCCATAGCTTGTTCGAAAGCATCTATTTTAGGCTCTTAGCCATAGCAACAAGGCAATGAACTATTTGATAAAATGCTTTGGTAGACATATATGAAAAATGTCGTAGCATAGACAAGGGAATGAACTATTTGAAAAAATGCCTCAAAGAAATGTGGTCTCATGGAATGCCATGACAAGCTAAAGAAATTGGTAGCTGCTCCTAGTTATTAGTTATGCAATGTGAAGTAATTGCATAACTGCTTAGGTTGACTTTGTAAAAAGCTATATTTTAATTGAAAATTTGTCATCTATCAGCATCTAGTTATTCATTATGCAATGTGAAGTGATGCTTTGAGTTTGAAAGATGTGAAATGCATGAATATAAACTACAAAAATCTATTTTCTACATTTCATTAGTTAAACTCTTTATTTTATTTTCTCTCTATATCTCTATGCTATTAAAATTCCTTTCGATTTCAAAAAAGATAGTTTTTATCTCTTGCTATACAATTTTTTATGTTTTTTTTAAATCCAATTTTTTCTCGATTTTTTTAAAAAATCTTATACTTTTTGTTTGCCGATTTATTCCCCAAAATATTTTTGTTGCTATGACCAAAAAAATAAATAAAAATTGAGATTGTACATAGGGCTTGAACATTGGTCTACCATCACACAAATAGAAAACAAAAAGGAGCAGATATACAGTGTTAAAGAAGAGTGAAAGCACAACTAAATTTATCATTTCAAAGCAATTTTTTTGATGCATTTTTTCAAACAGTTCACTGCCTTGTCTATGCTATTTCTTACTATTATGCTTTTGATATATTTTTTTGAAGCATCCATAGCTTGTTCAAAATCACTTGTTTTAGGCTTTTAGCCATAGCAACAAAGCAGTGAACTGTTTGAGAAGATTCTTTGGTAGACATGTATGAAAAATTTGGTAACATAGACAAGGTAGGGAACTATTTGAAAAAAATATCTCAAAGAAATTTGGTCTCATAGAATGCCATGATAAGAAAATTCAATTGGTAGCTGCTCCTAGTTATAAGTTATGCAATGTGAAGAAATTGTATAACTGCTTAGGTTGACTTTGTACAAACTATATTGTAGTTAAATTTTCAGCATCTATCAGCATCTACTTATTAGTTATGCAAAGTGAAGTAATGCTTTGATTTTGAAGGGTGTGCAATGCAATGTAATCAACAACATGAATATAAACTATAAAAATCCATTTTTAACAATTCATTAGTTAAAATATTTATTTTATTTGCTCTCTATATCTCTATATGCTATGGAAATACCTTGCAATTGTATTTAAAAGGCTTAATAGGTCAGTTAGGTGGTATTTACAAAATAAAGTTGTGAATGAATGGTAATTAAGAGCAAAATTGGAAAATTGCCATCGTATAAATCTAACAAAGGGTGGTTATGGTGGTTGATCGACTAAAGGGGTAGTTTCAAGGTGGTATCAAGATATATTTCTGTAATACCCTGAGTTCAGGGTTGATTTTGTTCAGTTTCTAATAAGAAAATATACTTTTGAAAACGTTGATCACTGGTTTTCTTTGTTTTCCTGAATTTTCTTTGCCTTGCACAGGCCCATAAAAGTCTATCATGACTTGAGGATTTGGATACTTGATTGCATATGTTTTAACTCTCTTTTCATCTCTTTTGAAGGTTTAAATCCACCATTGGTCTGTGTGGGATCAACGAACTTGGTTACTGCTCTATTTTCTGTGTTAGGGGTTTTGAGGGAAACACCATGACACATTAGCCAGCACACCTACTATTTTGACCCTATGGCTTAGTGGATTGGCCTATACCATGATTAGTTTGGTGTATGAATACTTTGGAGGCTGAGAGAATGAATAAAATCAGTGGGGTGTGAAGTTCTAATGTTGTTCAAGGGTGTTTCCACCATGAAAGTAAGGAACTCAAGTAGTATATCTGAGAAATACTGAAAGGAATGGGATTGTGAGTGTATTTTAAGTTAGGTCAAAGGTGTTGTGTGGTTTTTGGACCTTTGGAAGGATTGGGGGAGGTATTGAGTTATGAGTTTCTTTAAAACCCTTGTTTTTGTGAAGGTTTAGGAGGGTTTGTGAGTAGAGGAATAGAACAAGTTCTTGGGGCTCTTAAAATTGGAGAATCCTAAGTTTGGTGAGCATCCCTAAGACTATTTCAAGTTTCCTTCATTTGGAGGTGAGTTTGTGAGGGGCTTCCTTTGGAAATTAGGCCTAATTATGAAGCCTAAAGCGAGGGAGGTGTATTCAAAGATCATGTTGTTACAAAAGAGTTACTATTGGTTTTGGCATATGTTGCGTAACCCTAAAAAGGGTATATTAATCCACCTTTAAATGGTTGGGTGTTTTGGAAAGGTTGGGAGAAATTAGGCTTGGACCAGGTTTTGAGTGCTACAAGGGTGGATTGCTGGGTAAGGTGTTGAATGAAGAGTTTGGTTTGAGGGGGCTTTGAGGTGTTGTAGATTGCTCAAAATAGGTTGTATTAATCTTGTTAGGATCCCCTTGAAGAAAGGTTGTCACAGTGATTGGTTTTGAGCCTCCTTGCCTCTACATCAGTGAGGCACAAGTAATTGAAGCATTCCAAAGGATACAAACCACCACGAATGGAGCTTATTTGTACATTACGCTTTAGATGGGGATTATTGAGAATTCGACAATAATTAATTAAGAATTAGATGTAAAAAATATCCATTCCTACAACATTCAAGCATACAACTTACACGATATGCATGATAACATCATTCAAGAATGGCAGTAGCAAAATAAGAGTTTCTTTAATAAAAAATCTAAAAGGCTATACAATGATATATATTGATAAAAATATATAAATATATCCAAAAAAAACATATAGGCTTAGTACAAAGGAGCCATATGGACATAAAATATCACGTATATATATCAATAGTACAAAACATATGTTCCCAAATGCCACATAGGCATACAACAAACAGCACTAATACATAGTCATTTCCCTCTAGGGGAAGGAAATAGATCTTGTGCTACCTTCAAAATTCAGCTGGATGGAGTGATTTTTGTTTCTCTTGTCTTTCAAACATGCTCACTACTCCTCCTCTCTTCACTCTGGACCTTCAACTGATACAATTAAAAGTAAAGATGTTAAAACATAGAAATTGAATTATCGAATGGCATTTAACAAAATATATAATCACTTACCACATACATATAGTCATAATGCACATTTACATCATCACCACGTCCATAATTTGGAGTGACAACCACTTGTAGCAACCATGAAGATAGAAATTAAACTACATAAAATTATCGTGAAAATTTTCTATAATACACCATAAAAGAGAAAATATAATGTGAAATCGACTAATCTATTCCATACCTCTATCAATGGATCAGAACTGGCTATTACTGCAGCAACTCCATGGTCCATCATGCCACCAACATCACTAGGGCTATCTCTTATCAACATCTTCAAATGAAACAATATCTCAGGTATCATGTTGATATAAGAGAACATAATGTGACACGATCAAGGAATACTTGAATGCAATGTTTGTGTTTCTCATCAATTTTTTAGATTTGTATATACGCCAAATTATGAAAACTAGCTAACATAGATTTACAACACCATTAATGAATAAAGGCTACCTGAGTGTATGTTGTTTGAGGATATGAATCACGAGGTGTGGAGGAAGAAGGTGCACTAGGAAACTATTTGAAATCCGAAGCATGTTATGAGACAAACATTCAAATATAACATTCAACTCTTCAAATGCAATAATAATATCTTTAATACTAGTTGCATACATGTGGACTCATCGTTGAGAATGTATAAGGATTTGTAGGAATAGAGCATACCTCATGAACAGTGCGACCCTAAAATTTCATCATATCAAAATTCTACTAATTTAGCTATTCTTAAATTTAAAAATATATTTTAATAAACAACATTAAAATAACTTGCTAAATTTTACTCGAGTGTCAATTTTGAATGTATCATTTAGAATATCATCTATGAAAGTCATCGCCTTTGCAACTGACATAGGCTATGTAGCTGCATCAGGAGCACCCTAATAATCGTACGTACAAATAGCACCACAAGCACCACAATGGTGGGGTGGAGCTCGAGGCCTACACATCTCCTCCACACCAGGCTCTACTAGAGGACTCGCACACTATAAAATGGTCTGGGTGAGTGAGCCAATCGACTTCATCGTGTCCACCTCTACACTATCCTTAACAATGGAAGGAACAACAACATGCTCCACCATGGGTCTGCCCAAGGCTCTCGGTGCCAACTATGGATTACGTCGTGCAACAGGTCTATCATGTGTGGAGCCCCCACCTCTATCCTGAAAGTCTAAGATGTCAAAATAGTTTGGCATTTTATTGAGGACAAACTCGCAATAGAGTTTCCTCAAAAAGTATTGCGGCACCTCATGGTTATTGCATGGAGGTTGGTCAAATACCATCCACCACCACTCCCAAAATTTGTTTTTAATTAACTCATGGTGGCACCAATGGATGGGGAACCTTCTGCATGCATGGGACAAAGGTTCATTTGGTTTTGAGTCTATAAATAGGGCACACAACTCAGCTTTACTAATTTTAGTTTTTTGACATCTGCATATGACAAACCCTTAGCATAAAATTGTCTCATCTCATGCCTCTTAGTTGACCAAAAATTCATTTTCTCGCTCATTTTTCCTACATGAGTTAAAATTGACTTCAATGATTCAACAATCCCTCTCTTATAAGGGTGGGTTTCGGCATGCTTGGTTAATCTTGCAATTAATTATTGAATGCCTCTTTTATTGTTTTCAATTTGATTTTGAATATTTTCTTGTGTTCCTTGAGGATGCCTATGAATTGATGGAGGGGTTTCAGGTTGTTCTTGTATAGGAGACTCTTCATGAGGGGATGATTGTGAATTCTCAATGTTTTGAGGTGAAGATTCATTCCCTAAGAATTAGAACAAAGTTTTATTATAAAAATCTATTTAAATTTGCATTCCAAATAAATAGAATAAAAATACACACCTCTTTGCAATCTTCAACCTCTCCGATGTGTTGGCAGCATCCTCATGGAAAATGGAAAGCTAAGGATGCAAACAATGGAAGAGATTTCATGAGCATGAGTTGTAGACCTGAAATCCTCTTCCTCAAGTTGCGGGTTGAAGACAGAATGAGGGTTTGAAAGCTGATTTTTTCTTTTTATGTCTAAAAATACATTTGGCATGCGCCAAATGTCTTTTTATGTCTAAAAATACATTTGGCATGCGCCAAATGTCTTTTTAGTCACTTGGCGTGCACCAAATGTCTTTTTTGTCACTTGGCATGTGCCAAATGTCTTTTTTGTCATTTGGCATGCGCCAAATGCCTTATTTCAGGTTTTTTTTAACGTTTTTCAATTTGGCACCTAAATTGTGTCAGAAATTGGTGCACTTACCCTATTATATTTCATTTCTAACTCTCTATACTAGCTTTTTGGGTTGCATGCTTACAGCTTTAAGCACACTTGTTTTATAGTGATTTCCTTAAACTTGTTAACCATCCATGCATGCATGTCTTATCTACAACATTCCAAAATTAATCTCATTTCGTTGGTAGAGAAGGTTGTCCTTGTCTTATGGATTTATTGGTCAATACTTTGATGCTTTTACTTCATAAGGAACTCTTTATATTTAGGGTTATATGATCAATATTTCTGGTTACTACTAAATGGTAGCAAGATTTTGTTTCTTTTTATGCATAGTTTTTTTTCAAACTTGCCTATCGATTTTTACAAATTTCTTCCAATAATATGGTTGGATTGAGTAGTGAAAACATAATTTCAAATTTTCAACTAATTTTTTTTAATATTATAGAAGGTCTAAAAAAAACTAAAAGGAGAAATACAGGTTGTTGCCTGAAATCCAAACTATTTAAATCTTGCAATGAGATTTTATTGTGACAAACTGGAATGTTATTTATATTTGTTTAGTTAATATGAAGTAAGATGTAATACCCCTCCATTTTTCCTTCTGGTTGGACAATGTTCCTTGTGTGGGTATGTTCTTTTGATGTGTTCTTGGGTTTTCAGATGCCTTGTATGTGTGTTTTCTATTTGTATCTTGACGATGGTACTCGGCTGCTTTTGATAGCTATCTGTAAAGAGATGCGAATGTTTTATTTTGGTGTTATGGTGTATTTTTCTAATGTTATCATTATGGCATGCTTTGGATTAGCATAGTGGTTATCTGGATTAATGATGTTTATGCTTTGGATTATAATAGTATGTTAGATTTGTCAGTTATTTATAGTGTATTGGTGAAGGGGACAGTATCGTATCACTCGCTGCAAGCACCCTGCGATCCCGTGATTTCCTCTTCAAGGTGTGTATTTTATGCTAGATATATTATATGTTGTTGGTTACTTGATTTACAGGTTGACAGGTACAGGACATCGACTCTAGTGGAGCTTTTTATTTCCTTCCCCTCTGTGGTGGTTTTATCTTCGTTATTTTTAATTGGTTTGGTATTTGGGGGGTTTTCTTTCTGGCTGTTGACTTGCTATTAGCAGTACTCAGTCACTTAAGTCATATTTTATCCCTCTTTGGTCATCACTTCACTAGCCCCTTTTACCTATCCTTTCGATTTTGCATTTTGACATGTGCATCCCTATGGTTTTCGGCCTACTAACCTTTACAATGTAACCTTTGAATTATTTTTGACCCCGTGGGTTATTTCCCCGTCTGCCTAGTGGTCCCCTTTCTTTAAAGTAACTATTTCGCATGTGCAGATTTGTATTAACCGACGGATGTAGTAACTGCGATCTTGACCATTCATCGCACACCTCATAAGGTTTGTGCTTACGTCACAAAAAATGCTGCAAGGCTTGTGAGATGCTGCCACCTGTTGTGTAACTTGGTGGGGCCAGGTTTTGAGTGTTGCCCAATGGACGGGTCCTGATGCCGACAGCTATGTACTTTTCGATGCATCTCAATCATCCCTCACTGACCTCGCGCAATTAAAACTTCAATCTCAATAATGCTGCGAGGTACACGATGTGTTGACACGTGGGCGCTGGTGCTATCAATTAACGAATGTGGTGGAACCCGTTCCATGCTGATGTGGTGCCTAATGAGCAATTTTCTTGCTCGCTTGCTGATTGGAAGGAGGATGTGTCATTTTCAAACTGCTATTGACCAAATTTGAACCATCCATCTGGCCAACTGTGTTTTTGATCAACGACGTGTTTTCAAACAAACTGGTGTTGTACTATAGTCATTCTATCTTGTGTGAGTGAATAGTAATGGTCAAGTTCAATTCGGCCTACGTAATTAAATGCTAAATAACTAGTGAACTGCTATTTCAGTATTGCATTCTGGTTTGTAAGAATCCCTCGGTGCTTAGGTAAGCGGCTATTATCTCAGTGCTCCATTATCATGGCATTTGATGCTCTGCAAAATAAACAGTAAGTGATACATATGCCTTCTTTTGTAATTTCATAATATATTAGCATTTCCTATTAAATAATTGGCGATTGTTTCCTTCTCGATTCCTAGTGAATTGTTAAGCGAATTGGCTATTAGAGCGTATATAGGTCATTGCTATTGATTTGTGTGAATATAAAGAATTTTTTTGTAATGGCAGTCAAGGGTAAGGTGTAATTGTTTGTCTTTTAAAGAAAACCCTAGTTTAAATTCCCTTCTGTTTAAAATATATGGCATCTAAGGCACAAACTATTGGTCACGAGGCTATGCCTAAGGGTTATTCACAAGATATTACTGATATGTTGAAACCTTCTACAAGCAAAAAATAGGAAGGAAGGGTATTGTTCTATGGACCCGTGATTCATGAAGGTTTAATGGGAAAACAATGTAAAATCCATGATGTCGAATTGCCATACACGGGTTGGCAGTTGTTTTCCAATTGGTTTGGAAATAGAAATTTGCTTGTTCTTTTGTGCAATCCATGGAGATTGGACCTAGGTAAGCTGGTGGTACCAAATTTCTACGAAGATGTGGACTTATTAAAATATATTGCTGCAAGATATGACCCTGTGATTCGAATTGTCAGAACACATCTTGGCGAGCCAATGATTAAAGTAACTAGGGAGGAAATTTTAGAGATTTTTGACTTGCATGAATGGATTCGGGATATGATTCCCATCAAATTAGAGGTCTTCAGGGAAGAGTATAGAAACACCAAGGTTTTGATAAGGACATCCCTTTTAATACCCCATTTGGTTGTGTCGGGAAGAGGGAAGAATCAAAAAAGGGTTGTGATTGGCAAGAATGAGCCTGAACCTTTCCCAGTAGACTACTTTGCCCCTCACTTCAAGAAGGCTGTCTGTGCACTATGTCAAGTTTTGGGGATTGACTTGAAGAAGACTGTGCCTATAGAGATAATGTATATGGCTGTCAACCTCCAACACCCTAGTTATAATGTGGTATACAACTTTGCCACCTACCTTGTAGAGAACATACATTCTAGCTTAGCAGCTTTGAAGCTGGGAAAGAATTGGGTAACATTCAGATGGTTTTCACTATTGATTCATATGTTTTTATATAGGGGTTAGAAGGAATTTGAGAAATATATGAAGATGAGGAAGATGGAAGGAGATATTGAAATGCCTGTCCAATATTGGACTAGGGTCTTAGACAAAAATGATCATAAATTTGATTATGTCACCTTTCATAATATTTTTGGGTCTAAGTTAAGGAAGGCTTTAGTTGTTGATCCACCCAGGATTCCAAAGGAAATCCACAACTTTCTAAGACCTATCGAGAGGAGGCGTGAGCTGAATCTAATCCACAATTGGGGTGATATTATCCCCAATTATAGCACTACAATCTTCAAGGTTTTTGGCACAAATGCCATCCCATCTGTCCTACCTAAGGAAGTTCCCCTCAGACTCGGTTTTGTAGAGATTATGAGGCAATTGGGAGCATCTCAAGATTTCCATTTGCCTGTTGAACACAAGAAGGGATCCTTTTTCCCTGAATATACAGCTTTTGCAGATTTTGTCATGATAAAGGGAGGGTGGAGAAATTTACACTTGTTACTCAGGCCATATAGGTTGAGAACTGTACGCCCTAGGAATTATGATCCTGAGGGTTTTATTTCCCAAATGAAGGCTAGGCATCGGACTGGAACCTTTGTCCACAATTTCTACTATCCTGAAGATATCATTAAGAATATTTTTAATGAGGACTTGTAGGATGAGAGAAAGGCAATGTACATTGCCTATTCAAAAATGGTAAGAAGTAAACAGGAGAAAATACCTGGATTTGATCTTGTACCTAATTCCAAAGATGAGCTCAACAAGGCAATCTATGCTCTTGATAATTTTGAGAGCATAGTAGGAGTCTTGAAAGAAGAAAGAATTGTAGAAGGAAAGGGAAAGTCACATGTTACTGAGGAGCACCCTGAGATAAGAATTGAAGAAAGGCCTACCTACCAGCCTCAAGGGATAATAAAGGTGTTTTCAAGAAGGAAGAGAAGTAGGACATAGGAGTTTACAATGAGTGGTACATCATCTGTCCTAAGGCAATCAATACCTGGTATTATTGATCTGGATTCACCTCTGAAGAGTTTAGAACAGATTAGCACATCATCCCCAAAGAGGCCTAGAACTAACAGTATGAGGGATGTTGGCCAGAAAGGTAATGATGAGGAGGATATTATTGTAACTCTGGATGAAATAAATCCAAAAATGCCACTAGATCCAACTGACATTGCAATGAGCTTAGGAGCCATCACCCAAAGATTGGGGAAAGATGAGATTAAAGGAATTACAAATACTGATGATTTGAGGATGGAAGCCTGCAAAGAGTTCATGATGGATGACTCTTTTATCCATACCCGTGCTTTTGAAGATTTTGTATGGAGAGCTCATCTCTCATCATATACTGAGCAGGTAGCACATGAGAGAATTTTGCATCCAGAGCTTCCAGAGCAAGTAATTCAGTCAAAGGTCAGGGTGCAATTGAAGGAGAGGTTTAAGGAAATCACACCAGAATAGGGTAGAGCATTGGTCCAGAAGTGTGGGATATTGCTACTCCCTGAATGGGATATTGCTGATGCTGTGGTATTTGATACAGTAAGAAGGGAAAGTAAACCACTTCTTGCAACAGAGGAGGAGATGGCATTGGCACTTAAAGGATCAACCTTCAGTGAAGAGTGGGATTATCTGGAAATATGGTCGCTATCTACAGGGTCTCGAAAACCTATTATCGCTGAAATGTCTGATTTTAGTGGTCATTTGATTGTGAAGAGAGTTGCTGATTCCCCTACCTTGGAGGCTGTTGACATGGTTGTAAATGTTGCAAAATTCACTAAGGCAACTGTGGAGGATTTAACTAAAATCCGAGATACTCTGAGGAACTAGTATAATGACATTATTATTGAGTATAATAAGATTTAGCAAAGGGTGGCGGAATTGGAAACAGAAATGGCCTTATTAAGGCAACAGATGGAAATCTTGAGGTCTCAAAAGCAAGTTAGCTCTAGCCAAATTATTGCAGACCCGCCAATAGATCAACCCCAACCCCCTGCACAAGTTCAATCTTGGGCTATGGTCTCGTATAATATGGGACAAGTGCCTATTGCAATTGAGAAGGCCAGTACCTCAAGCGAAGATCCTTCTAGGGAAAAGTTACTCCAGTAGGTTGAAGAATATAAGGAGATGGTAAACCAAATCTAGGATGCAGTAGGAAGGAATAATTCAGAAATTGTTGATATTGTGTCAAGGCATTTACATAAGCAGGTTCAGAGTAAGTTGAATAGTGTTCATGCGAATTATGCCTTGATGTTGCAAGCACTTGAATTATTTCCAAGGGACAGAGAATTGGCTATCCCTTTGCTAAATAGATGGGGTCCTAGAATGGAAAAGTTGAAATTCATGGCAGTTGGGGAAAAATAGCATGGAAACAAATATCCAACGATCATGACAACATATCAATTTTTTAAGACTATTGTTGAGCAAAAATTACAAGGGTCTGCTGCTCCTATGGAGTCCAAAATCAAAGCACTGAAGGATATTTATGATGGAAAAGATTTGACTCCACTACCTCATATTTTGCATAGTCAGGATAGTGTCAAGCCTTTGTAGGCGTGGAAGGAGCAAATGAATAATATAATGACTGCCCAGACTCATGAGATATGCAAAAATACTAATATTCACATGTTGGAGAACACTTTAGAAAAGTTATCATTTATCATTAGTTTCCTAGAGAATTTTGATAAGATAGCCATATCATTGATGATAAAGTATGTACCTTATCAAAAAATGGTGGACCGGGTGGTGGCTTTCAATTGGCCGTCTGAGGAGGATTTCGAGTCATGGAAAAATATTTTTACTAATGAACTTGAATTATAAATAATGGGGACAAGAATTGCAATATGGTCATGTACAATACAGGTCTAGCCTAGGATATTATATTTTGAAATGCATTCTCTTCCCAGATTCAGGTACAAATTATCCAAATGAAATCAGTGCATGGAGCGGTTAAAAGATGCTTTGGTGTCAGGGAATCGACACTTGGAACCACACTTTCCTTTCCTCCACAACAAACTAATCATCATTTTGTTTTAAGATTTTCTTCTCTTACCATGCAAATGATGTAAAGATAACTGATTAGGAATTAGTAGTCCAGTAAAAAGTGGACATGTGTATCCTCCAAACAAAAGCTTGTTTGCTCCCTTGTTTTTATAAAAGGGAATTTTGGGCCGAGGAAGAGGTCTGTTGAAATTACTTAAGATACGTAAGAGAAGAGTCAAGTAGAGAGAGAAAAGAATTTGTCCAGTTTTTTGAAGCTTTGAGTCTATTTGGGAACTTAGTAAATCATGGGGTTTTGGAGCATACTTATGCTAATCTTGTGATTGTTTTGAGTCTATTTTCTCTCCTATTGTAATAATTTGCATGAATTTTTAATGAAAGGTCTATGTTAATTTTCACTTGTCATTTACTGTAGATTATGTTTGACTATAGCTCTGGTTCAAGGGACATGTTAAATGCTTCAGTTGTTCAATAAGTCCATGCAAATTAACACATAGGATTTGTTAAAGAGTAATGGATTCACGTATTGATGAATGGATGGCAATGCCTTACATACATATCATAGATGCTCTAGATGAAAGTTACCTTGTAGTTCAGTTTCTAGTTTGACTCTGTGCTTTAGGATATGGCACTAGTACTCTGACTACTTATTTTTCTTGTATTTTTTGTTATAGCTTCAGGCAATTTCACTCGAATATTTCATAAAAACACATTTAGGTGTTATTTCAATTCCTTGTTAAATAAGAGCCAAATTCTTCTACGAAATAGCCAATTTCTTGAAGGTTTATCTTGAAAAACTTAGACTGGAATTTATCTGTTGTTTAAACCACGTATGAGCAAATCATTCTCATCATGAATGACAATATATTTTAGGGATACCCTCCTGGATCTTACAGAGTCCGAAGTGTAGGAGAGATAACAGTTTTGCTGCAATTTTCTCATTAAGTTGGCACAGTGCCTTCAAAACTTTTAAAATTGAGTATGGAAAGCTCATAGAAGCTTCTGCAGGTTCTGCTTAAAAAAAAATACGCCAATAGACTCCACCTAGTTTCATAGGTTGGAGCGTGTTCAATGCCAACGGTATTTGACTTGGAGATAGTAGCTAGGTTTTTTGTGCCATGACGTCACCCTAGTCTTAGTATGTCATCTGGTGTTAGTCGAGTTATGTCACTTTTATGATTGATCATCTTGCTTGGATTTTATTTAATTGCAAGTTAAATGGCTTAATGTTTTGAAGTTGTGGATTAACTTGTTCTGAGATTATGTTGAAATATAATTTATTTTATTAATAATTTAATTTAATTAATAAATAATTTATTCGTTGATTAAATCTATTTATTAATTAATTAAATTTACGATGTTGGAAGAATTTAATTTATTTATGTTGAAGTTATTGTTATATTGTTGAAATTGAAAAAAAATAAGAAAAATGATTTAAAAGTCAAATTTGAAAGTTTGAATGCAAAATAGAAGAAATTGAGATATTTTCCATTTTTTTGTTTTGGAGAATTTATGGGGGTGGTTGTAGGATTTTTAGGGTTTTATCCTTATGTTTGAATTTTTCTTCTCAATTTTTGGGATCATGGAAATTTTGGAAAAGTTGGAAATGGAGAGAGGAGGAACTGTTGGATTTTGTGGGTTTTTGGATTTAAGCTGCAAAATTTGTGGAGTTGAAGTGGGAAGTGAGGTTGGGAGCTGAGCACCATTTTGGATCTTCTCAACTCAAAAAAAAAAAAAACCAGGTTCCTTCTTTGTAAATTTGATTGTTTTGAAGAAAAATGTGTATTTATTTATATTTTGATGATGAAAATCAGGTGGGAAAATTTAAAAGCCTAATCTATGTTGAAAACCTCATGTTGAACTATTTTGGCAATCAATCCTTTGTTTTCGTTATTGAATTTTCTCAAAAAAAAAAAAAGAAAGAAATGTGTTCTTTGCTGGAAAATTGTCTTTTCAATTTGATTCTTCAATTTATCATGCAAATTTATCTTTTGGAGATTTAAATATATATATATGTATATATACTATTATATATACACATATATATATATAAAGTATTTTATATTATGATTATGCTGTTGGAAATTTTCAAAATGCCCCTGAGAAGAGGCATAGATTTCAAAATCCGCAGGTTATATTCATAAAAATAAAATAAAAAATAAAAAATCTTTGAGAGGTCGCTGGGGGCTTGACCCCCATCGCGCCCCATGGGAGACGGGTGGAGGGAGTCATGCCTAGCACGCTCCCCACCCGCATACCCCGCCACTGCTTCCTCTCCTTCCCGTAGCCGCTAGCGCAACTACCACCACTGTGGTGGACAGTTGTGCTTAGCACAGCCGCGCACCACCAGTGGTGGTCGCTTGTGCACAGTTGCCGCCTCCTCACATGTCAGTCTTTCTACCACCTGGTTGGTGTCCTCTCTGCCTGCATTCTGCGCATGACCCGCCACCACCGCCTGGCCCGACCTCCACCCGACCGCCCCAGCATTAACCCCGCTGCCCCCTACAGTATGGAAAACCACGCCCAAGCCCTAATCCACGGCCCGCGGCTCGAGGCAAGCTAGGCTCCCCATACAAATCATGTGGGACCTTTTTGGTTTGGTAGCCACTTTTATATTTATCTAATATTTTATATATTATAATATATAATATTAAAATATTTATAAAAGTATGTTATATTATATTTTATAATATTAAAATATTAATACATAATATAAAAGAAAATATATAATTGTAGTTGTGGATTAAGTTAATATGTATGGAAAATATTAATTTTCAAATGGTTGATTTAAATATAGTTGTGAAATTTAAATTTAAGTGCAAAAGTTCAATTATTGATTTGATTTAAATCAAATTGGATAAATTTATAATATTGGGTTATAGTCCAATTATTGATCTTATTTTAAAACAATAGTTGTGGAAGGGACAAATGTTGGAATTGTGATAAATGTGTTAAATAATGAAATTAATCGATTTATTTTATAATGATTTTGTTTGTAAGGACAAACAGTTATTTATTTTAAAACGAAATGTTCTGAGTTATAGTGCAAATGCCTATTTTATTAAGAGCAATTAGGGAATTAAATATTAGTGTTAATTTCTCCCTTATCTAGAAAGATGAATTTTTAATTCAGTTTTATCGATGTAATGAATTGTGAAATGTAATGAGGAATGGATTTAGAATATCCAAAGGTAGTTTATTTCATGTGCCTTTAGTGAATATTCCCTTCGTGCTCTTGTTTGGGAAATGGATTAAAGGCTATTTTATTCGTAAGTCTTCCAGATTGGTTTTTCAGTTCTATGGGTTGTCGTCTTGTGTTTGTCAACCTGTTGTGAATTCTCTTGGGTAGTGCAGGAGGTTATGTATATGTTTGTACCCAGTTTTCATGAACAGGGACGTTTTGTGTCTCCTGAGAAAGGAGTGGATTATGGGATCTATGTCTCCTTGTAAGGAGTGACCTTGTTAGGTGGTTTGTTGCCTCTAGTGTTGGAGTGAGTTTCTTTTAGGTTTCCTCCTAGAGTTGGAGTGGTTGTAATACCTTGGTTGTTGCACATTGTTACCTTGTTGCCTCCAAGTGTTGGAGAGGGTTTGAACTTATGTTGCCTCCTGGAAAAGGAGAGGTCGAGGTATCTTGTTTATTGTACCTTTGTATCCTTGGTGATTGGTTGGTGTGTGTGTTGTCAAGTAGAAGAGTGGCTTTCATAGGGGCTAGAGCCCGTAAGAGGTAAGATTGGGTAACCTTCAGAAGTGTTTTAATCAAGTGATAACTAAAACAATACTTAGAAGATTAGGACTAACTTCTCACTAATAAAGTTAAGTTGGCCTCACTCATGGACGAAAGGGCTTGTTTAGACTTGGGATGAGTGAGAAGGCCATGGGATGGAAAGGTCATCTATCTTGTTTGTACGGAAGGTATTTGACTCTGCATTACTAAGTATGAGGTCCGATGATCAGCTTGGGGCCACCATCCTGACAATCCGTAGTGGGTAACTCGTGACGCGCTGTGCGATGACATTCTATCTAGGACAACAATTCATTTTTGATTTTGCTTTAGTAGGTATGAGGGCCAAGGATCGGTTTGAGGCTACCATCTTTACAATCCGTAGTGGGTAACTTATGATGTGTTGTATGATGGCACTATGTGTGACCATAGTTGGTACTTGTTTATTGTGGGTATGGTTTTTGTAACATACCTGATGTGACCATGGTTGGTGTTTGATTCCATGTGTATGGTTCTTATAACATACTTGATCTTCTTTATATCTGGAAGCAATGTGACCATGTAGAGTTGTACTTGTGTTGTAATTGCATGGTATTTGAGTTGCATTTGAGTTGTATTTGAGTTGCATTTGAGTTGCATTTGAGTTGTATTTGAGTTTTACTTGAGTTGTACCTTGGGATGTACTTGTGAGGTACATGTGATTGGTTGTTTCAGTTGGTTCAATTATGTTTTAGCCTGTGTCTAGAGGTAGATGTCTTGGCTAGGATCTCTTGTTACTATCTCCTAGCATGGGGGGTGGGCCTTTGGGTTCCACTTAGTTGGGTGGCATGCACCTAAATCCGTTGGGTTCTTTCTTCATGATTCTTGTGGATGAGACTTCCAATTGGAGAGCTCGTGGGTTTCAGTTTCAGTTCTTGCCTTTTTTTCATTTTAGTTGTTCTTGTATTATTTACCCCTCAGTTGTTATTGAGGTGGAAGTTGTAATTGTAATCATGTTTATTGGACTTACCTCATTCAGGGAATGAGTGTTGTAACCTTATTATTAATGAATGGATTAATGCAATGAAAAGTTATCTCTTATGCTTGATGTAATTCATCTTATTGGAATGTTTGTGTTTAATTTATTTAGTAATTAATTGACATGGTTTAATTCATGTTTTCTGTTGAGGTTCTACATAACCTCTGTCTCGTAACCTTAGAGGTTGTTGGCATTAGTTGTAACTTGCATGTTAATTGTACTTAAACAAAAAAAAAAAAAGCCTGTTTAAGTAGATGTTTGCAACTTCCTCTAGGGTTGCGTGGCAGGGCATTACATAAGATTGTATGGAATTTAATCTATCTTGTTATTGAAAGAATTTGAGCCTTATTAGCTATGTTAATACAGTTGTTCATTTAATTACTTATGGTATTGATGCCAAAAAACACATACGAATTGTTACTGGATGATGAATATGACAATCTAAAAACAAAGATACTTTTATTGTTGATTATGCTAGTGTCTTGATAATATCAATAATGTGTTCTCTTTTGTAGCAATAAGCATATGGTTGATTATTTACAAGAACTCCTTAATTGTTTAATTCTATTGTGTAGATTAATAACCCTTATGGTTAAGGTGTAACTAACACTATCATTCAAAAATATACATGTATTATACTGATTTAAGAAATAAGTATACAAATGTTTTTTAGAAAAACTAGTATTTTTTCTATTCATTTTGAAAATGGATTTTTGTACAGTCTTATAAAGTTTGGAGTAGATGTTACAATGCTTTCTTAGCATGGATAGTCTGATTGCATGGAATGTAGATTGTATGGGATTTAATATATCTTGTTATTGAAAGAATCTCAGCCATAGTTGTTCATTTAATTACTTATGGTATTCATGCCATAAAATACTTGTATGATTTGTTATTGGATTAATGCAAATGTTTCAAAGAAGACAATAATTGAAATAAATGGTATCAAGGAAATATAATTTATGCTACCTAGTACATGGTACGTTATTGAAATCCATCCTTTGAAGGATTACATTGTTAATGATGTGATATTGTATGAACTATGAAGTAATATTCTGGATACCAGTAATATTTTTTGCTTCCTCTTCATTGAAACTACCATTCTTTGTTCAAATTATATAAAATATTATGTGAGAGAGCATTTCAGTTGTAATTTAGGTTTGAAGATGGGAAGGAACAAGTTAGACCAACTATTTGAACAAATTGAAATTGTTGTTTCTTTATTTTTTATATAATTTATCTATGGATGCCATGTGTTGCAAATTTTAGTTTGCATGTGGTCGATATAATAATAGTAAGTGTTAAATAATCAAATGAAAAAAACTTACAGAAATTTATATTCTTTCCTTAAAGAAAATAAGTATTATTTGATAGTTAGTATTTTTAGTTTTTATATCACACTTCACATAAATCAATAGACAAAAAAATTCAAAGAGGAAAAAATGGGTTTTACAGGGACCTAAAACCACAAAGTTTACAAGCCAAGAAAAGATTGACCAAAAGACAATCCAAGATGAGAAAGACTGCAAATAAAAGATAATAGAAAAGACTAGCAACCAACATCAAAAAACCATTAAAAGGACAACAAAAGACCAAAGAAGATAGAACTAGAACTAACCTAGAGACTTCAGGGTCCTAGCCACCTCCATTTCTAGGATGTCCATATCTTGGACCAGGGTATGTGAAGGATCATCATGGAAAAAATAGGCCCTTAATTGGCAATAAAATTCAAAAAATCAAAGTTAGGAAACTTGACGTAAAAATTTGAATAATTTTTCTACATTATTTAAAAAATGTGTAAACTTAGAATCTATAGAAAAGTGAATGTAGTTTCTAAACTACTAGGTTTATTTTTAAAAAATAAAAATCTATTTGGTGAAAATTTGAAATTTCAATGCAGTAGTACTTAAATTTCAAGGAAAATATAAGAATTAGGTGTCTGTCTGACCACTCTATCCACAATAAAATGATAATTATTTTTTATAATATTTTAGATATAAGTAGGGGACTCATGTCCCGATGTGATGCTTATTTTTTTGTAGTTTTTTTCCAAGTAAATAATTAATTATGAATTTATTATTACAAATTTTAAAAAATATAAAAAACTGGTATGTCTGACCACCTTAACTTGGTCAAAACTTCATGAAATTATTTTTTTTCTTTTTTAATCCTATAGTGTGTGAAGCATAGAATGTGATGCATGTTTTGGATTCAAAAAATGTGATACCATTTGAAAGCTATAGATTTTTTTCAATCAACCTATCAATCAAGACTTTAATCATAATTCAAATAGAAAATGAATAATAATTATTTATTAAATTCAAAGTAAAACATAATTTATATTGGTGGAAATATGAGAATCTCCTTTAAAAACCCTTTCTGTTTCATCAATTTTGAAAAAAAAGTCGTCAACCATATGGGCCATCATATCACTTAGATATCGCCACTTTTTGGCCCATCATGATCCTGGAGATACCCACCACCATCCTAAGATCATGGACCTCCATAGGCACAGAATCCTGTCTTTTCTTCATGTTGGCCCTAGTTCTCTTAGAAGGGCCCAAATCCCCAGCTTTGTTCTTTTTTTTTCCACGTCTAGATTGACAATTAAGAGTCCCGGCTTAGTGATATCCATTTTTTCTGCCAAAGCTCTAAGGGTAATAGAGTTATTCTTAACAATTCTATGATTATGTTCAATAGTGTCCTTCAAAGCTTCCTTGATTTTCTCAACCCTCTTCCCATGATCTCCCCATCCTTCTTAAGGCTTTCAGTAAATTCCACCTCTTCCTAGATGTAGTCCACCATGGCCATCTTCTCCTCCATCGTCCACAAAGGCTCAGCCGGGTTTTGCTCCACCATTTTTGTTTCTAGAATCTCCAATTTGCTAGTCAGAGCTCTATTTTTCAAGTTTAGGTCCTTAATTTCATGAAAGGCCCACTTCAGGATTCTAAAATTATTAATTGCTTTGTTTCTAGCCAAAGACAGAATGTCACCATGATAGTTCCTATTCGATTCAAAAGTTGGGTCATTAGGGTTTAGGTCAACATGAGGGCTAGGCCTATATTCTCTACCAACATATTGGAAAGAGGTAGAGGAGAGAAATTTTTTAGCAGGTTCTACAATTTTATCATCCAGAGAGCCCTCCGTGTAGGCCACCAATTTTTTTATAGGAGGTTCTTCCCTACTTTTTTCTTTTGACACAAAATCTATAGGAGGAGGTATCTGAGAACACTCTTTTTTGTTAGAAGGCTTGACAGTAGGCGTATTCTTTCTTTTTTGCTAGGTGGAGGAGTAATCTCTTCCTCCCAGTCCAGGTCCAAACCCTTGGTATCCTTAAGCGATCTTGACTCAGTATCATAACCCTTTGAGGCAAAGCCAAAGATGGGGTTAGAAACCGTCAGCATGATTTTGAAGTGCTCATAGATTAGCTGAATTAGGCCAGCATGCAGGACTGAATTCTTATTTGGATTTTTCCTATTCTCCTCAATGCTATTATTCAAGGAGCATAACAGGTAATAGGGGAAAGAAACCCTAACCTTATATCTAAAATGGTTGAGAAGGACGAAATGATACTCGTAAAATCTAGTAAATCTCTCGTCCAACATGATATATTCCATTAAGACTCTGAGCATTTCCCTCTAGATTTTCTTTATCCTATTCGAATCAAAATAGCTATTAGAGACTTTAAAAAGTCTCATCTTTTCCTCCTCCATCTTTGGAAAATTGATCACGGCTTCATCCAAGAATTTCCTATCCTAGTAAAATTTCACACCATCCACAAGGAGAATAGTAACTTCTCCAATAAGCGCCTCATCCACAATAACCTTCCTACCAAATAAAATTATCTCACCTTTATTCTAGTGCTTCACAAAGTAATCTGTAGCTCTTAGTTCAGGCCCATGAAGTCTTTCAATGAATGATTGCAACCCTCCCTTCTCAATTTTCTTCCACACCTTCAAATTTTCTTTATTATTGGTGCACACAGTAGGCTCAACTCTTTTCTTGGTACCACCCATTGTCGATAGAATTTTACTCTAAATACCCACACCAGGAAAAAGAAGACTTAAGAGAGCGCAACAAAACCAAAGCACCCATAAAATGTGTGAACTCAACCCTTCTGTCATATTAATTACCATTCTACCACCAAATCTTATGATATCGCAGTACTTGGCACCTTGCTCTTTAATCATATTAAAATGCGGCTTCTCTCCCATGAGTGCAATCATAGTTGATAAGGGCCCTGATGTTAGCAGGAAAATCTTGGAAATTATGCCACGTCACCTTTCTATTATGTCTTATTCCCTCATTGGAAAAGAAGTCCACCACTCCATTCCCTTCCCTATAGACATGGGAAATTTTAACTTTCTCAAACTTAGATAAAGTGGCCCTAGTCTCATCAATCCAATATTTAATAGTCCATGATGGGGGGGACTCTCCCATGAGGAAATTAATGATGTTCTTGGAGTCACCCTCAATTCAAACACTTTTAAAGTTCAAACTATAAGCCATATTAATTATATGGTAGGCTCCTAAAGCTTCAACTAAATGATTTGTTTGCTTCCCTAACAACACAACAACTGCAAAAATGAACATACCTTTATCATCACATAACACACCTCCAATCCCAGCCAATCCCGGATTCCCTTTCGTCGCCCCGTCAAAATTAGCTTTAATCCAACCCCTGGGAGGGTGATACCATAGGACACCATCCTGATTCTTTTTAGCAGGTTTAGAAGCCAAAGACACATCATCTTTAATCTCCCAAACTTTGGCCATCTCAGAGTCATAAGCAGAAAACACCGTAGGTTCCATCACCACCTTCTGAAGAGGATCCAAATTAAAGTTTTCCCCAATAAGTCTGAAATTTTTATCAAACATAGGTTTCTCTGAAGATTCCTTATCCCTGAACACTCTATTGTTTCTCTCCTTCCAAACCCCCTAGACAACATAAGGAAAATTCAAGGACCATAGCTTGTGAATATGTGGGTTAGAGGATGAGGTCCTCCACTGAATAAAATGATCCTTAATAGTATCAGGCGACACCCAGGAGATTCTCCATAGAGAGTATATCCTATCCCATATAGATTTCATGAAGGTACAATGAATAAACAAATGATTAGCCATTTTCGTAGCACACTTATAGAGGTAGCATCGGTTAGGGATCTAAAATCCCCTCTTGCAAAGATTGTCCACTGTAAGCACCTTACTCTGAAGAAGGATCCAAAGGAAAATTTTAACCTTTGGGGTTAAGTAGCTTAACCAAGCTTTAGCACAGAAAGGGGGAGGGTCAGGAGAAAAAGACAAAAAAGAGATAGCCGACGAAATAGAGAAGTTGTCTGAAAAACAAGCCATCCAAACCAAGATGTCCTCCTAAAAATTCAAATCCAGTATAAAACCCATAAAGGAGGATTGGATAGGGACAAGATCCGTACTAATCTAACAAAGATTCACCCAATATCCATTCCTCTAGTAACCTTTAACTAGGGAACCAAAATTGGTCTTGCAAATGTCCTCCCAACGTTTAAAACTGTCAAAAGAAACCAAAGGTTCCCTCAAAAGCCATCTATCCTCCCAGAACCTTGCAAGATTACCATTTCTTATACCCCATCCCAAACCTAGATGAATTATTTTTCTGCCTTTTAAGATATCATTCCAGAGAGCTGAACCCCTAAGTAGATACAGAGACCCCAACAAAGAATTAAGAGATTCAATGTTAGCCAAATATTTTCTTTTTTATAATTTTCTTCCATCCCCTAGTTGATGAGAAAATTCTCCAGATTTGTTTAGCAAGGAGAGATTTATTAATAGTTCTGATTCTTCTAAGGCCCAAACCCCCAAGCTTCTTCGGTCTGCAAACCGAATCCAAATCAATGAGGGGCATATGCCTCTTATCTTCAACACCGGACCAGAGAAAACGTTTCTGGATTTTTTCAATGGCATTTGCATGCTTAAGGGGGATTTTGAAAAGAATCGGAGTATAAATAGGAAGGTTTTAAAGAGTAGCTTTGAGGAGTTGAATCTTACCAGCTTGACTAAGAAGAGCTCCCTTCCAACCATTCAACTTATTGTTGAATTTGTCCACTAAGGAATTCTAGAAAGAGTCAAAGGGCTTAACGCCCAAAGGCAAACGTAAGTAAATTAAGGGAAGAATCCCCACTCTAAACCCAAAAATGTTAGCAATCCTGTTTTGTCTTCTATATGGAATATTGAAGAAAAAAAGGGAACTTTTTTTAATATTAATTTTTTGACCAGAGGCTCCCTCATAGTCATCGAAGACTTTTTAAAGAGTTTTAGCTTTAGCAACTGTAGATCTGCCCATCAAAATGGTATCATCAACAAACTGTTGATGGGAACTAACTAGACTACTAGACGAAGGGCGTAAGCCCAACAAAGCTCTTTGAGCCACTAATCTGTTCAGAATCCTCCCAAGGCATTCAACCATTAAAGTAAACAAAATAGGGGAAATGGGATCACCTTGTCTTAATCCTCTGGAATTCTTAAAAATATGTGAAGGAGATCCATTAATCAAAATGTCGATAGCCGCAGAAGAGATGAGCTAGAAAACCAATTGAATGACTCTATTGCTAAAGCCAAACACACTCAGAATTTTGAATAAAAATTTCCACTCAAATCGATCATACACTTTGGAAATGTGAAGCTTCAAGAGGAAGCCTTCAGTCTTAGACATAGTAAGCGAATGAATATTTTCATGCATAGTAATAATAGAATCCAAAATTTTCCTACCAAGAACAAAGCCATTTTGTTGGTGGGAAATTAAGGAAGGCAGAATAGCTAAAATTGTGGAAGTCAAGACTTTAGAAATAATTTTATAGAAAGAATTACATAGGCTTATGGGTTTAAAAGCTTCAAAATCTGCAGCCCCAGGGTATTTAGGAATCAAAACTAGGAAGGTAGCATTGAGTTCCTTGAGAATGCATCTTGATCCAAAACATTTATTAACCGAATTCACCACATCCTCTTCCACAATCTCCCAAAACCTTTGAAAAAAGAACATAGGAAATCCATTAGGTCTAAGAGCTTTGTTGCCTTCAAAGGAGAAAATAGCCCTCATAATTTCATCCTTTGAAGGGATGGCCGAGAGCATTTTGTTGTCCTCCTCCTTAACAAGACTGAGAATATCTACTGAAAGAGACTCCTGAAGATTTTGATTAACTCCATCATTAGCCGAGAGGAGATTGCTAAAATACTCAACAGCTTGTCTCCTGATATCCTCTTCCTTCTCAAAATGAGCACCATTTTCTTCAATATAAGTTATCCTATTCACAACATGGTGTTTCAGGGCAGACATATGAAAATATCTAGTATTTTTATCCCTAGCAGCAAGCCATTGAACTCTGGATATTTGCCTCTAATATTCCTCCTCTTTAGCAATGATGTCATGCATCTCCACAAGAAGCCCATTTTCATTCTTTCTAGTTTCTAGACTACATCCCTCTTGCTGAATCCTTTCCTGGACCTCCTTAAGATCTGACTTTAGTTTTTCTTTTCTTTTAAAGATATTACCAAAGGAGTCCTTTTTCCATTCTCTTATCCTATTTTTGACCTCTCTAAAAATTTTAACCACCCTGAACATATCAGTCCCCGAAACATAAATATTCCACCAATTCCGCAACTCATCATGGAGCTTAGGATGATGCAACCACATTCCGTTCAAATCTGAAAGGGATATTTCTCCTGGCCACAATAGGATCCACCACAAAGCTAATAGGAAAATGATTAGAGCCTACCCTCGAAATGGCTTTTAAAGAGAAAAAATATTTAAGAATCCATTGATCAGAGACTAGGGTTCTATGTAATCTAACTTGAATCAACTCTTTACCAACTCTACGATTAGACTAGGTAAAGGAAGCTCCTTGCAACTCTAAATCAATCAATGCCTGATTGTTGATGAAATCAATAAGGTCCATTTTTTCTTTCTATATTGATCTGGGACCCTCCAAGGTTTTCATTATCCTGTAGTGGAGAATTGTAGTCTCCCATCACCACCCACTTTTCATTAATGTATTTACAGCAAAAGGCAGCCAGGTTTCACCAAAAAGATTTCTAGCCCCCCTTCCGTTGGGGTCATAGATATTTGACATGATCCAACTAAATTTATCCCTATTATGAGTGAATCTGGAAGCCACATGATTATCATTTTCAAACAAAGAATCTCCTTTGATCAAGTTAAGATTCCAAAAAGTGACAATACCTCCAGAGGCACCTTCCGAGTTATTCCCCTAAACCCCACAATATTTAAATAACTTAATCTTTTCCACTTTTTCTTTAAGCATTTTAGTTTCCTGGACCAATAAGATATCAGGTTTATGATCTCTAACAAAATTATGCAACACATCTCTCTTATGGAGGCTATTCATCCCCCGAATAATCCATGGCATGATCTTCATATCTTACGTGGAGTGAGATTGCAAATTTCAGGAATGGTCTTCTGATAACCATCCATAATGTCCTACATGCTAACATTTTCCCTATGCCAACGGGTGGTTCGTCTCCCCTGAATATTCTTTATTGCTCCACAATCTGCCTTTTCTCTAGCTCTCATTGAGATCCCTTCCAGGGTGTTCACCTGAGAATTTTTCTTATTCCTTTTCTTGTTGTTAGATCTTAACTGCTCTCTATCAGTCTCATCCTAACTTTCCTCCTCCTTTCTAGATTCCCAATCTTTCACATAGAACCCTTTCTAATCCAATGAAAGAGTATCCATCAACCCATTACTATTTTGAGAATTCCCATTTATGCATTCCAAATTTTGGCTCAAATCCTTCAAAGATTCAGCCCCCTTCTCCATCAATTCCAAAGACTCAGGTGACAGGGCTGACTCTTCCCTTCATCCAGAAGCCAGAGAAGAAAATGAAATCCCAATCTCTAGCTTTTAAAAACCATCTACAAATGACATATTAAAGCCCTAAGATGGGATTTCATCAAGCCCGCATTCTGCTATGTCCCTCTCCACTCCATTGGTCTCATGACAACTGTCTCGAGGTGTCATGCAATCTAGATCTTCCTTACCATTTTGCATGACACCCTCAATATTTTTTCCACTTTCATCTTCCACATTCCACTGGTGGGGATCCACCAAAATATGTTCTAGGTTAGCAAGAGTCCCACCCAAATATTTATTCTTGGAGATAACATCGACAACAATCCTATTGCCACTATCATTTTCTTCAACATGCTTCTCTCTATACTGTTTCTCTTCCCCATCACTCTTTTTTCGCCAAACGGACTTGGCCTTGGGTTGGGGCCTCTCCTTAGTCATATTGACATTGAGCGGACAATTTTTAGCCCAAATACCCAATTTCCTACACTTGAAACATGAAAAAGGGATAGAATCAAACTCAATAGTTGTTGGAAGATCCGCATTCTGAGAAATACCCACACATATTCTAGCAAAAACCAATCATTTCCTGGTAGTCATCATTGGGTCAATGGACAAGAGGTCACCAAAAGAACTAACTAGACCACTAAAATCATCCACTTTCCAATATTTCAAGGGAAGCCCACGAAGTCTCACCCAAACCGAGACAGTTTCAAAAATAGAATCTAAAAGGTCTAGATTAGTGGACCAATTCTTAGAGCTAATGAGGACTTTCATATAATCCAAGGACCCCCACTTCTTATAGATAGAATGTCCTCCTTACAAGAGAACTCAAAAGAAAAATAGCCCTTAGGTAGGGCAGAGACAAGAATGTGGCCATTAGTTTTCCATTTTTTCTTCACAAACATCCTAACCACCTCAATATTAGGTCTGGGCCCCATAAATTTACCCACCAACACTCTCTCCATTAGTGAAATATTATGATCAATGACCAGATCCGGGATAGAAATTGCAAACTTATCCTTTGCAAGTTCAAAGATGTTGCACATAAGAGGGAAAGTTGATTTTCTGTTTGGTTTGACCCCAAAGAGCGATGACCATAGTTTAGGATTTTCTCCTTCACCTCCAGCCATCCCCACCACATTTTTAATATTATCACACTGAGGTTCTTTGGTTATTCGAGACTGAATCTCAAAAGGAGTAGCATTCCCACCTGGGTCCACCAGGATGTTACCACCAGAATCCAGAACAAGCTTATCATCCTTACCTTGCTTTCTAGTTGAATCTTGCTTCGATTCTCCCTACGATTCCTCCGGATTTGTAGTTCCATGACCTGCACCATTGTTTGAAGATTCCAAATTCTAGTTTTCCCGCCTACTCACACACGCTTCCTCCCGCTCGCTAGACATATTGTTATATGTGACTATTGTTCCAATAGAAAAATTTATTATAATACCTATGATTCTATTTTTACAGAGCCCCAACTAATTGTTATTCTCAATAGATAAAACCAGCATAAAAAAATTTTTCCCTAAAAATTCTATTTCCTTTGCTCTTTTCAAATTAGAGCTCTTCGGCGTACCCATTGCACACACAGGTGCGATTGCTAGTTATTTTTTTTCTATTCTTTCAAGTAGGATTTATATGTATATTAAATTTTATCTTCCTACAGAGACAAAGGTGAAATTTATGTGGCTTATTTGATAGTTTAAGATGACTGCCAACAAGCTGTAAAAGACCAAAAATTGTGAAAGGGGATGACAGTGATTTAAATGATGAAAAAAAAAATCACAGAGAGAGCAATCACTTCACGTCATTTGCATTTACTAGCCAATTACTAGGCCATACAAAATATACTACTTATCCTAAAATTTAATACGCTTGCTCTCCACCCTACCATAATGGTATCATGGAGCCTTGTGGGCTCTAGCCATACCCCCGAGCAAGGAATTCTCTTAGCTCCCAGATGATGCATGGAGTCTTCAAAAAAAAAGTTTACAAGGGAATAAGAATAACCTAGCATCAAATTTCATGTATCTAGGTTCACTACTTTTAGTTTCAACCCTGATCTATGCAACATACCACTTTCTTACTCTGTCACCAAAAGGTGTAGTCTTTGGCACTTTTTCACTCATTTTGGCCTTTTCCCTTGGATTTTGGCTTATTATGTCTTGATTGAGTCTTGAAAGCTTGAAATTTAACAATAATCTACCAGTGTTTTACTAAGGTGTTGTGAAGTCTTGTAACACATCTTCCCACTTTTCTAAGACCCTTTCAACATAATTCACCTAAAAAAAACCCTTTTACCCCTTTCCAAGCCTTCTTCCAAGGTGTTGTAAAATGGTGTAAGGAATTTTCACATCTTCCTAGGCTTATCATCACTAGTTAACCCTTTTTCTATGCTAATTTGTCCCCTTTATGTACTTTTAGTCTTGACTTAAGTGTGTTTTGAGAGGAAAAGCTAATAAACATTGTTAATCATCATTTAATTCCCAACCACCACTTGAAATTTCTCAAGTGGACTAGGTCGCCACCTTGGGCGACCTAGTCCCTTTTGGCAAAAATTTCAAAATTAGAACAAAAACTAACAGGAATATTGCCCTCAAAACCTTGGTGTTAGCCTATCATGTTGCATTTTTGGGAAAATTAGGGTTTAGCATGTATAAGTAAGGGTTTTCATCCTCATTTTGACCCCCCCTAAGCTCATTTTTCACCCTCACTCAATCTTGACAAGCACTCTTGGACTCAAGCTTCCAAAGCAAACAATCAAGCACAAGGGTGTTGCAAGAAACCCCTATTGGAGCTGATTCTTGCATGTTCCAAACATCCTCATCAAAGGTTTGGGAAGAAGAAAGGTGTTAGAAAGGTTCTCTCAACTCATCAAAGTCATTCAAATCAACAAAGCCCTAATTCAAGCTTGGAGACCTCTTTCTGCCCATTTTCTGCAGAATATGAACCAAAAACCTATTGGGACTCAGAGTGCAGACTGAAGGCTCGAATCTCAACTTTCAGATCCTCAAAAAACTAGAAGAGGACTAGGTCATCCATAATGGTGACCTAGTCCCTCTGAGCTTTTTTTTCGGGGATCTACACATTTCTTGATACCCTTTTGGCAAAAACCCATTCTGGCAAAATTTCTTGACAGGAGGACTAGGTCGCCCAACTTGGTGGAAGTGTCCCCATGAAGATTTTTGATAGATTCCAGAGCATTTTGGGCCCTCTCATCTGCAAAATTCCATTTCCAGGTGCACAAGTGCTAAACTTTCCATTTTCCTTTTCGTTTTCATACATTTAGGTCATTTAGATTAGCTTGTATTAGTTTGCTTTCATTTACTTTACATTTCATATATTAGATTAGTTTCATTTTATTTTTAGTTTTCAGCCACACCTCTCACACACACACATTCACACCCCCATTAACACCTCATGACCCTTAATCCTTTGAATGAACTCACCCAAAATCATATCACCAAAGTGGAAAGAGAGTCATTCTTCCAAAGTTAGCTTCTAGGTGAAAAAACCTAGAAGCTCATTAGGGAATCATCTTTCCCTTGTTTTGTATATTTTTTTGGTGGTTCACTTACATCAAATAAACAAAAGGGAAAGTGTAAGTAAAGGAGAACTTGAATATTTTCTTAAGGTGAGGAAATTCATTCTTGTATCCATCATTTCCCTCTAAGCCAAGCCATATTGATCACTATCTAGATCCAATAGGAATCCTCCTCTCATCTTCTCATTCTTCCTACCATCTTCACTAAAGTTCTCCAAAAGGAGAAGTGGTCAACAACAACCTCATCCTTCCTCTCCAAGATATATAGGAGCCTCAAGTTCAAATCCTACTTCTCTTAAACCTCGTCACCAATCATTATGAGGTCTTTTCATGAGTTAAGTCATGTCATAGGGGCACTATATCATGCCCATTTGGTCCCTACCTCTAAGGTATAGACCCTAGGGGGTCTATTTTTGCACTTTCACAAAAAAAATTGACCAAAAACTCTCTTAAAAATCCCATTCAAGGGTACATACGAGTTTTAACCTTAGCTAGGTTTCCCATGACCTAATTCCCACTTACACCTCCATGAATCACAATTAAATGACCTCACAACATTAGTCTCCAAATACATTAACTATACTCATTTTTAGGTCCCAAATGAGTTCAAATTTATATCCTCAAGAAGAAGTCTTTTGATTTTCTTTTGATGGTTCTCCCTCCTGATGCTAACATCGTCACCTTCCTACACATTACCAACATGATCATAAGTAAAAATTGTATATCACATTAATTTGATAGCAGAGTATTCTAAACTTTAACTATATAAGGATCCATTTAAAATTTCAATTTGTATCCTATAGTATATGAGTGCATTCCATAAAAATTAGAGAACATGTGCATAATAGTCGATGCACTAGGAAAGGAAGTCTAGCAATCGCATCTCATCCATGTATACATCCCCCATACTTCCAATGGTACGATACTACCCTTTCCTCCTAACCTAACAACATACTAAACATTGCATCACCTAACTATCCAATTAAATATTTGCATAGTGATAATAACATTACAATAGACACCATTCTCACTAAAGCACTAATAGAGGCTCATGTGACATCTGCAACCACGACACTTGAACACAAGTCAGTAAATCTTCATGACAATAAAGATAATCATAATCAAAATCATAATGACTTGTCAACACAATAATAATATAAATTAGAATCACTTGTGAAAACACTAAAGGTAACCAAAGCACTCCCATCACATCAATATGTCCATAGCCAAACTACCTGCACCATATCCACTGTGAGAATGGAGGGGCACTACATCTTCAATCCTAACAAAGTTAGAGGTTCTAAGGTACTAGTGATGATGGCTGATGCATTTTCCTTATGATTATACTTTATGGGAATTTGTTTTACAATAAATGCATTAAATACTTTAATCAAATCCCATAATTTATTTAGATTATCTAACAATTTCTTATAATGGAATATAAATTGTTTTCTTACTTCCTTGACAACTATCTCAAAGTCTTCTAAAACACACAACATTTTAACCTTCTTCCTATGAGCTAGTAATATTTCGTGAAGTACCCAAGAAATATTTACCTTGAGGATTTGTTAGTTATACTTCAATTCCAGTTCGTTTGTTTGACTTTTATCGATGGAATTTTAGCATCTATATTTGTTGATTAATTTCTTTGGAAGCTTTACTTATTGAAATGGATTTAGATTTTTTTCAAAACTTTGGTTGAATCTTTTGAAGAACTTGTGGCTTCTTATTTTCAACAAGAATATATGTAGATGGAATTATAATTTCTAACATCTTTGACACTTGAACGCTAGGTTGAATCTATTGTTGTACAGTATTTATTGTGATTAAATATTTAGGATGTATAGTTACATCTTGGATATATACGGAATGATCAACTACTACTTCACTAATAAGTTGAATATCTTTCTTAGTGCATATTTCTTTTAGTATACTCAAAGTTGTAATGCATAGTGAACAAGTAAACTCTGAATGCATTGAATTATGAACTCAATACTAATTTGTTAGTAATATATCCTCCTTGGAGACTATTCTTCCTCTTTGACCTTCAACTTAAAAAAAAATACTAGAAACTTTCCAAAAAGCCTTCTTCTCCATGTGAAGATGAATCATAATATGATTTATTTCATATGTTTTTTCTAGGAGTTATTTTTATTATAATTAATTTGGCACATGAACATTTCTTCACTCTTAAATTCCCACAAGCTCTAACCATAAAGACCAAGTATGAAACATTATTGTTTTTATAATACTCAATAATCAAAAGATTTGGTTCTCTTTCTATTATAATTTGAGAGAGTTTTCTAGCCATGTATCCATTGAACATTATTTACCAATATATGGTTAATACCATATACTATAGGGTTACGATCAACAACTTGAATATCAATATAGTTTTGGACCCTTAGATCAGATGCTAATTGCATGTGGATATTACTAAGTTCTCCTATAGAATTTATTTATGTTTTATCAATTTTTGTAACATGTTTGGAATATCTAGGAGTAAGACCTAATGTCTTGCATACAAATAAGAGCATCACATTTGTTGAAGCTCTAGAATCTACCAAGTGATTGTGTAAATTCTTACCAATTTTTTTTAAGGTAAGCAAGGAAGTAATTAATTTTTCTCTCTATACATATCTAGATATGAGAATTAGAAACTTGGACATGAGAATAATATTTTATCTAATTTCTCATTGGAATTTCTATGCTAGTAGAGGTTTCTTCTAAAAACTAATTCTTCTAAGGAATATGAAATAATTATTAATTAAAGACATCTTCATGAGTTCAAAAAAGGTTAAAAATACTTTCAATTTTTCATCATTCATAATATAAGTACCTAACTTATGAATTTCACCTCTCTCAACATTTAGGTCATGGATTTACTTTGATTATTGGAGGTTGTAGACTAGAAGTAGGTTGAATTACAACTCTAGGTGTATATGGGTTGTTGTTAGCATTTTGATCTAGAAATGCATGGTATTTATTTGGTGGAAATTATGATGTTAGTTGTCCCTTTGGATGATTTTTCCTAAAGGAGTGTAATGGTAATAAACCAACTAATATTTACCCAAAAAAATTATATTTTTTTTGTGTTTTTGTTAAATTTAATCATACATATATCCATATGAGATATGCATTTGACCATCTAGGATAGGCATCCATCCATGCAAGACATACATTCATCCATACAAGACACCAACCAATTGTTACATGTTTAGTTATGGACTATCTAATATAAATAGAGTAAAAGATCAAACCAAATTAGTTTAGAAGTCGCATTGTACTAACAATAACCAACACTAATCAGTTGTAGTTATTAAATATATTTTTTGTTTCATATTTGATATGTAATCACAATGCTTAGAATCAACACACTTAGTACACTTTTCTTTCTCACGAGTAGTTTCTAGTTGTAGGGAAAACTTGTGTGCAAATGTGTATTAGTCCTTAATCACTTCCCCTTAAATCCTTAATTCTAACATCTAAAATCAAATGTCTAAATTATTTCTATTATATAAATTTAAGACCTTACATAGTCAATATTGTAATTACATTAAACCTAGGAGTATGGAAGATAAGAATATCAAATTATGAAATCTCATGATGACATGAAATTCATTAATCATAAAATATTGATTTTCTAAAGTTTTACAAATTTTGAATACAATAATTTGGTTTTGTGTTTGTAGGATGCATTATGCTTACTTTTCATCTATACTTGATACCATCTCCTAGCTATTTGTTTTCCTCTAGAATTCACTCAAGCATACTTTGGAGTGAATTAACTAGATATACCTAGACGCAATGGAATGTGGACACTTAGACAAGACAAGTGTGGTTGCTTGATGGAGTACCTTGGAGGATAACAAACCTCATCAAATGCAATAATTGCATTACATGCACAAATTTATATTTGTTGATAGGGTCTTTTTGAAACATAAATCCTTATGTACACATGATACTCCCATAAATTTGGATTTGGTGCTTGTTTGTTGAACCAACCCATAAATCTATATATGTACATGATACTCCCATTGAATCCACATATACTTAAACTATGGATGACCTATTCTAATAAGATTTTTCTAGTTTTTTTCCGTCAAATCCCCCCATTAAGGACAATACCTAAATGATTTATTTCTAGTATATAATCAACTCATTATTAGGAAATTACAACAAGATTCCTAGTTTGGATGTTAAGTATCTGCATGAAGGGATTGATTTTGGGCATACAATAAATCATTGTAAACTAATGTTAGGAATGTTGCACTTGTTACATATTGGGTGTTTAAACCAATTCTAAAATAGAGTACTTCTTCAAGATTTTTGAAAACTTTGAATTCGAGACTCTTTAGGATAACTTAACATAGAAAACTTAATAAATTAAGAATATAGTATTCACACGTGGTCTTTTACTTATAATAACAACAACAAGAAACAAAGGATAGTAAAGATGGTGGCAAACATTAACAAAACTATTTGACTTACCTAGAGAGCATGAGGGAAGAATAAAAACTTTGTCTTTTTTATCATTGGTCTCACTTTCCTACTACCTTCAATGCTTCCCCCTTCCTCCTACATATTTCTAGTGTGAGTTTCTCAAATTTATGCTATGTATGTTGATTCCTATATATTTCCCTGATGTACAAGCATAGTGGCAAACAAAAGCACCAAAGTAACTCAGTTCATGGATCTTCAAAGGGTTTGTGGGAGGATCCAACAAGCTACACAAGGTGAATAGTTGATGGGTTCTTGTCACATCAAGGTTTGTGGTAGGCCTATTTAAAACCATGAAAGGAAAGAGGCTTTCTTTTGGATCAAGGTCATGAGTCACATAGTTGGACATGTCATAGGGGTGAGCATATTTGATGCAGGAGCATTCAAGTAGGGTGGTGATCCACATCACCGGAAGACACTCCAAGCTCATCTTTGACAGTCTGCAAGTTCAAGATTCATCAAAATGTGACCTCAGAATTTAAAGATTAAAACTACCGATATGAATGTATTTATTAGTTCATGAATTATGAAGGGAGTTGATCCAAGATTTTGGAAAGTTATGGGAGGTCTTAAATTATGATAAACATTTATATAATTCATTTTTTCTTGAATTAAATTATTCTAGATGGAGATGGAGTGGTGCATGAAGGGGCAGAAGATATAATGATGAAAAGTGCTATAGGTGGGCATAGCAGAGGAAAGAGAAGTGAGGCTGAAAATTTCAATGAAGAAGAGTCTTTGATAAGAAAAGATTGAATAGGGAGTTGCGTTGGTTTGGAAGAGGCGTGGAAATAGTGAGAGGTAGCAATGGTAGAGTTGTAAGGAAGGTAAAATAATGATAGTGGAATTGCAGTTGAGCTAATATAGGAGACCCCCTCTTATATATATATGTAATACGCATTGAATGAAAAAGAAAGAAACAAGTATTATTATTATTATTATTATTTACATTGGTGTGAAGATGTCAATGAGCTATTATAAACAAATCATATATTAGAATTAGCATATGGTTAATATAGGAGAGATTTCAGTTGAACTAATATCCTAGAATATAGGAGGTATCCTCTTATATATGTATTGAATAGAAAAGAGAGAAGCACGTAAACTATTTGATCAGATTTTCTCTGAGACTCAGGATTAAAAGTGAAAGTGTTTATTGTCCATGGCAATGAAGTTTGGATTTGGGTTTGCACTACTTGTCTTCACCATTTTCAGCTCTTTGTTGGTTGTGTTGGGATTTAATATTTCTCCTGAGCCTCTGCTCATTTGTCAGTGCCCTTGTAGACTTCACCTACCCGTTAGGAGCCCTTTTGTTTTGGGGATCCTCCCCGCAACTCCCGACAGCTCCAAAATTTATTAGGGTAGCTGATTTTGAATTCAGTATTTACTACAGTAGGTGATTTCAAATATTTGATGGGGAATGTTTTGTTTACACAAAATAGATTAAAGGCATATTATTCTGTCAGTTGAAAAAAGTTGAGAGAAGAAGTCAGAGAAGAAGATTGCAGCAAAAAACTGTAAGAAGAACATTCTCTCTCAGCTCCTAGTAGCTCCTGAACAACAACAACTGTTTGTTATTTGTGAGAGCAATGATAGCTCTAGGTAGAGCTTTGTGTAGCTATTGATAGTGAGTTGTTGATAGCTCTTGATCACTACCAGTCTGGTTGAGTAGCTTTTGATTGCTCCCAGAAATTTGTAATAGTTTTTTGTTTTAATTTGTTTTTCATTTTGTCATTTCCAGTTTGATTAATAGAGAATCAAGTTGCATGTCTCCCTTGTGTTTCTGCATTTAAGATTTGGGTATTTCCAGCTTGACTAGAAAACAAAGAAGTAGCTTTGTTTTTTGCATTTGTTTTTCAATTCTTTATATGGTATCAGAGCCATAGGCCCCATTTCCTTGTGAGTTTGGGCATTTGTTTTTTCTGGGTGTTGAGTTTTTTGTTGTAGGAGATATGGTTGGAGATGAAGCAAGGAGTTGGCAACAACCACCATCTTTTAATGGATAGAACTATGAAATTTGGGTCAAGAAGATAAAGACCATCATGGTGGCCAATGATTTGTGGGATTTTCTCATAAATGGGTTTGTGGATATCACTGACCCAACTGCATTTGCAGCTCTCACAAATAACCAAAAGACCTAGCTAAAGGAGCAGAGGAAGAAGGATGCAAAAGATTTGAGTTTGATCGAAGCAGCCTTGACAGAGGCCATTTTTCCAAGAATAGCAACAACTGAGTATGCAAAAGAAGCTTGGGAGATCCTTCAAATTGGCTACAAAGGGACTGATAAAGTCAGAGGTGTGAAGCTCTAGCTACTTTGAAGAGAGTTTGAAGTTATTGAGATGAAAGAAGGTGAGTCTGTTGCAGACTTTCAAACAAGGTTCTCTGGTTTGTTGAACCAGCTGAGAGAAAATGGAGATGTGTTAGAGGAGCTGAAGATTGTTGAAAAGATTCTTCGATGTCTACCCACGAGGTACGATCCTCTTGTCATTGCTATTGAAGCATCAACAGACATTTCTACTTTGATAGTGGATGAGTTAATGGGTTCTCTCCATACCCATGAGTAGTGTTTAAAAAGGTCTGCTACTATTTCCCATGAGAAAGCTTTCAAAGCTCAGTCGAATGCAAGAGGCAGAGGGAGAGGTAGAAATGGCTCTTGAAGAGGTTGAGGTAGATCCAGTCAAGGAAATGCTGGTGGAGAAAGCTGGGGACAAGCAAGAAGCCAAGAGGGAGCAAGCAACTCTTAGAAAAACTCCCAAAGAGGCACAAAGAACAACAGTTTGAGTGGGAGAAGTGACAAGAGCAACATTGAGTGCTACTACTGTCACAAGTTTGGACACTATGCTAGTGAGTGCTTGAAGAAGCATGGTAATCAACAAAGACATAATGCAAATGTTGCTGATTCAAATGTGGCTGAAGGAAATCAATCCATAGCCTTCATCATGTGTAATGTTGGTGAAGAAGACAACCCTAAAGTCTGGTACTTGGATAGTGGTTGCAGCAACCACATGAGTGGTAATGAAAGTCTTTTTTCTTTCATTGACAAAAATGTTACATCACAAATTAGAATGGGGAACAATGGAGTTGTTCCTGTCAAATAAAAATGATCTATTATGATCTGCACCGAGTAGGGTGAAGAGAAGGAGGTTCAAAATGTGTTCTTTGCACCAGGGTTAAAGCATAAGCTCATGAGTGTACGAAAACTGATCCAAAATGGATACAAAGTGCTAATGGAGAAGGGAAAATGTGTCATTTATGACAAGAATGGGAGGACAAAAGTGTTTGCAGCAATACAAATGACAAAGAACCGGATGTTTCACTAATGGATTTGACCCCAATTTCTGATGGCAGTTCGTCAGAATTTTGACGATCTATTGTCGGTCGACCGACAAATCACACAAATCAACATCATCACTCAATTTTCATCTATATCTTGATGAATAATAAAATGTTGCCCTCCTAATGCAAGCTCATCGGAATAATGATGCCCATTTCATCAATCGCGCGATGAGCAGTGGTTGAATCGCGGGTAGAACACCATCACCGAAGCATCGAAACAATGTTATAAATTCGTCGGAACCAGGACGAAAGTGTCGTCAGCCTAGCAATGAAACATGTCCGGAGCACGAGCGACATAAATTTGCTAAAGCATCAGAGCGGCAACATATAGTCTTCGGTTGAGCGACGAATAGTACTCGGAGCACGTGCGGCATACCATCTCTGAATCGTCGAAGCATCGACATACATTCATGAAGATGGAGACAATTGTATCATCGGTCTACCGATGAACAATACCCAGAGCACATGTGGCATACCATCGTTGAAGCATCGGAGGATCGACATATATTCATCGATCTAGCGACGAACAATGCCCGGAGTACGTGCGACATAAGAGCATCGAACGCGTGACGCAATAGGCCAGTCATTATGGTGCAAGTTCATTGCACTCGCGATGAAATAGGCAAGTCATTACGATGAAATTTCGTCGGGTGCATAGCAAGGTCGTTGGGCATTTTTGCGGTTCATCGCAATTTCGACGGAACAATGCAGTTTTTAAAAAAAAAAAACTATTCATTGAAATGTAGGCATATCAGGGTGACTCTAGGCGATATATAACAATAGTAGGAGGCTCCAAAGTGCATCCATAGGGATAATGACAAGACATAAGGATAGGCCAATCAAAGAGATAAATTTGATGTGCCAAGATGATGAGCATTTAATAGGGGTAGTAAAAGATAAGATGGATTGTCATCAATGCTCAGATTGGAAGACTTCATTACAAAAATTTAGATCACAATATGATTAACCCTATTTGGAAAAATGCATTGACATTAGTGTCAAGAGTTAAGAGGCCATTCAACTTTGCATTTCAATAAATTATTGTATGCATTGAGTAAGTGTTTACAAGATAGAAAAAGGACAATCATATGACTATTTAAAATATCAAACAACATGTCAATTGTTGTGTTTAATTAGGCTTATAGAGGCAGGGATTTATCATTTTTTGCATACATCTGCAGTCCAAGCTCTAGGCCTGCATTATTTGGTTGCTATGAATGAGAAATGAGCAATGAATAATTGTAGAATATGGAGGCTATGGATGGTATTATGATGGCCACATTTGATGTTGATCAATAGTTGGAGAAAAATATAATACCTATGATGAGTCATGAGATCAAGGGGACTATCATGGATAGCAAGCACAACCTACAAACTGGATTCTAATTTTGCTAAAAAAGAAAAAATCAAACTAGTGAATATTAAACTACACACTAGAATCTAAATTTGTGGAAAATGAGCAATTTGGTGAGAAAGAGTACCTATAGTGCATCTTGGATACTTAGCTAGTGTATTAAAAAATAGGATTGCAAACCCAAAATTATTCTCTCCGGAAATTCAATAGAAAAATACAGAATGTTATCCTGGATACTTAGCTCTTAGACAGTCAATAAAACAATATAAGCATGATTATGAATGGTTTTACTTGGTCCCACTCTTGATCTCTTCATGTTTGAGAGCCTTCTCTTTAAGGCCCCATGAATCCAATTTGATCCATTGCTGCTAGAAGAGATATTAATGTGTAAACAAGGAGCCACATTTAGACAAACTGGTTGTTGATCTATTCTAAGAAATTTAGAGACTACAAAAAGAAGTTACCTGATGGGGATCATGTGGGCTTCATAGAGAAAGAACTAGAATATGGCTTCGAGCAGCAATGAAAAACTTTGGATTAACTTCACAGTAAATCCTAACAACATGACATTGAAAGTTGCTCAGGTACTGGCCGGTCCTCTCCCCTAGATTAAATTAAGGAAAACATTATTGTAAACACAATATGTATAGAAGAATATGAATGTAAAGGAAAACGGATATTAGAAAAACATAAATGTAAATAAAAATAGTGTGAGCAGAAAATGAATCTAAAGTTGTCTTGAACAAATAAAATCATACCCAATTAGCATTAAGTTATACTGACCTTGTACTCATTGCCATTGTCAATATTGAAGGTTACTTTGATGCCTTCTATAGAAACTCTCTGGCCACGAGGCAAGAGAAGGTGGTAAAACCAAGTGTATATTGATGACTTCCTGACAATCAAAAAGAAAGAAGCAACCAGTCAACCCTATTAGAAAAGAATAATCTTATGAATTGATTTTATTTTTTTTACTAGCTAATGGATAGTGGACCTAGTTCTCTTGAATTGAGATACTACTAAGATGTGTTGACTGGTGATTTTAGACTACCGATATTCTGCTTCAATCTCTATAAGTCACTTTAGTCTTAAATATATTCAAGATAACTCTACAAAAAAATTCCCTGATCTCTTAGAAATTATGCAGATTAATTTGTTAATACTTCTCCATTTTGATATTTTCTTTCAAAAATTCATAGAAAGATATGTAATGCCATATTTGAAACTTACATATTTTAATTTTATTAGTTATGTAATTATAGTATATGATTCCAACAATTGTGAAACACATAGGCAATATGCTGGATGAATGAAGTAAACTATGCAATTGGTAGGTGTAAAGCCAAATTACTTAACCCTTGCCAGCATCCTTCTTTCTTGTTTTAAAACATGTGCTTTGGAACAGGGCATGAAAATCCATGTAAGTATAATGAACAGGAGATTTTTGTGATCAGATATTATATTATAGTAAATTGAATGAATGTAAGTAGAGATATTTTAGCATACCTGCAGATGGTACAAAATTTCATGGTTAAGTGGAAGCCTCCTATGAACAAAAAGATCCAAATATCTGTGTATCTATCTCAATTGAGCCTCTAAACCCTTCAGAGCTGTTAAATTTTCCACTAACCTGTTATGCACAAAAGTCAAATTTTAGAGACCACTAAAATAAAAATTAAAAAAATTACATTATGATCCAAATCCACACACAACACAATGTTCATAGTGAAAATTTAGCACTTACTTTCATCTCTGCATACTGATTTGATGCTTCAAACGATGTATTTCTTATATTGAAAAGTGCATTTCTTACCTTATTGAGCTTCTCTTTGTTTTGAGAATAGTTTAATATTCTCTAATTAATAGGGCCAACCACGTGAAGGTGGAAGCTCATTTGGCCCCTCTCTCCCCCCCCTCACATCACTCTCAATTCCCCATACCTGATCATATAACATTGATCATTCATTCATCCATTAATAACATATAACATTCATTCACTCATCCATTAATAAAATATAGCATTCATTCATTAATATATAAAATTTATTCATTAACATATTCACATTCATTCATTAACATATAACATTCATTTTTTTAGATTTTACATATTATCAAAAATATGGTTGTCAACTTGTCATAATATGATTACAATCACTTTTTTTTTGTTTCTTTTTTGCAGCTAAATAAAGTTGAAGTGGATTATTGTTTTCAAAATCATTTGTCCCCCCTTCAGTTGTTCTGAGCTCTGCTTGTGATCTTAATGTATGCCTACTCATGTACTCACAACATGGATGCGGCTGCAAGGGGGGGTCTTCTGCAATAGCAAATAAATGTTAAATTGATATGTTTTATTATTATTGTTACACATATTTAATTAATTAAAAGAACATCAAAGTGGTGCTCTTTACCTGAATTGGCCACATCATGTTCCTGATATTGTCTTATAGCCTCATGCTAAACATGCTGAACACCCTCTAAATCCTAATCTAGAGTTGAAACACGAAAGATTATATTAATTAATACACCAATTTCAATTAAATATGTTTAAAATAACATTAGAGTGGTCCTCTTTACCTGATGGAGCCACATCATGTTCTTGATCTTGTCTAGCCTGATCATGCTCAACATGTTGATCACGCTCTACATGCTCTAAAGTTGAAACACGAAAGGTTACATTGATTAATACACCAAATACAATTAAAGATGTTTAATTTTTATTAATCCATACTGCATTTTGTATAGCACATGAATACATCTGGTACCGGGATGCACACCATGGCCTTCATTGGCAGGTTGCGCTCCACCCTCACTAGGCTGCATTACAGTGTCATGTGCAGTATTATCATTGCTTATCTATGTAAAACAAATAGGCACATTATTATGGTAGGAATTAATATTGAAGAGATTGCACAAGTATTCAATTTGAAATAAAATTTATTGAGTTTATTTACCTACGTGTTGGATGCAGTGGAAGATTGTGTTTGCTTAGTCAAGACTCTTAGCTGTTTAGTCAGGGCTGCATAGCCTTGGTGGAAGGCAATCTTCAGGTCCTCTTCTGTGGGCACTCTGTTGAAATCAAATCCTTGCATTTTTGCATGTGATCATGAATTTTGCTTCCATGGTGTGATAAAACCAAAATTGTTTGCAATTTATTATTTGGATGCAATATTTCATTTATTGATACTTACAAATCATGCAGTTGTTTTCATATAACCACCAAAGCCAAGTTTGTGTTGCCCGTGTTTTTCTAGTCTTTCCTTTGTTGCCTTTGATGTGTTGGGCAGCCTATGAAAAAAATGAAATATGTTAGATTATGTAAAAAGAAAGAGTAATCAGTATATAATTAAATTGTTGATAGTATCACATACCTTGCTTGGCTCGGTGGTGTCTTTCCTTTCTTCTTTTCATCCTTCTCCTTTCCATCCGACACCAAGTCCTTCCACTCCCTTTCTGGAATTATGGGGGGATGCTCGTACTCTCTGTTCTTCTCTAAATGTGACCTATATTGGTCCCTCACATACTTTAGATAGGTACGAGCTTTCTTAAGGACCTTGGTTCGGTTGAATGTTTTATCACTGAACAACACAACTAAACGGTTAATGAGCTCATCCTTTAAATCTTGATTTTGGGCATTCCATCGTGTACGTATGGTGGGCCTGAAGAGCTCCAATGTAATATCACTTAGATGTTTATAAAAAACATCATTTCCTACAAAATGATCATGGGATCATTAGTCTATAAAGAGTGATCAATAAGTAAATTTCAATTGGATTATATATAATAATAATTAAAACATTTTAAATTACCTGGGACCTTCTCTATCTTTATGGGAAGGAAATCCTCGGTCACCACAAATGTGACCAGCAATATTCTTGTACTAGTAGTACAGGAAGATCCAGGAAATGTTGCTAAAACATCACCAGTACTAGCGGGCTTTGTATCCATAGGTACTAACACATGTGGTAGCATGTGTTTGCTGCCAGATGGTGGACTACCGAATGCCTGCATGGTATGTGTTGCCAACATTTCAGTCGACAATATAGGCATGGATGATGGGGCCGGATAAAGTGTTGTATGCACAAGAAGATCAGGATTGACACTTGTACCATCCCCTACTTCCCGGGAAACACTTGCAGTACCTTGATCATGGCCAGGAGCATGATGAGGACACAAATAATCCTATACAAACAACACATATTTTAGTTCATGACATAAAAGAGTACAAAATATAAAACCATGAATGAAATTATTTTATAATTAAAGATCTCATGACAACTTACTTGCAAGTTTTGTGCTCTCTCAGACAATAGTTTAACCCTTTCTCTTATCTCATCTGTTTGAGGCACTATGAATACTAACTTAAGGATTTCTTGATTGCATTTTTTTTGGGCCTTCCTCATCATATCTGCAAGGTTTGTGGAAAATGCAATGTCATCATCGCATAATAGTGACTCCACCTCAATATGGATGTTCTCCTGTATTGTTGGTGCCTTTCCCCGATCAGCCAACTGCAATAAGAATATTAAAAACATTATTGAAATTAACCCAATAAACTCATGAAAAAAACATAATAATAAAACATTTTGCTTGTATCTAATTTGTACAATTATAATGAGGTAAACCTATCAGATAGAAGCACCTGAAGATGGATCACCATCTGTGCTCTGGGGTGGAGCCTTCCTTGTATGATCAATGTCCCGCTGTGACAAAAATTAAATATAAAAAATATTATTGAAATGAAACCATTAGACTTACAAAAAAAAACATAGTAATAAAATGGTATATTGGAGTCATTAATTGGAGGTTGGGTAAAATGGTATATAGTACATACCACCCCCATAGTAATTTTCTTTGTATCTAAGCGATTCAAATTGTAATCGATTAGCAACTCTTCCCCCACAATTATTGATTTTATCGCACATACGAATACATTATTTCCCTCTCGCGCCTCGAATATACAATTGGGTTGCTTATTTGTTGACCCAGGTCATGTACTATTTATAAACCTTGCAATATTCCCTAATGCTTTTGGCCTCCCATCAATGTACCTAGCCACTCCTTTATTTTGATCCTTATCTTTTAGTTGTATATAATTTGCTGATAGTTCATACTTACGCATACTTCGTGTGTATCGAACCAGCTGCATCCAGTCTTTGTAACTGTAATAGGGTCCAACATACTCCATCAACTCAGTAACTTTTTTGTAACAGACCTTTATGCTATCCATGCAAAATAGGCCCAAACCATGTAATGACGATGGTGCTATGCGATATATCCTCTCGTTGACACAAAGATTAGTGTTTATTGAAGGAAGTTCCTTGGGTACCCATTGTTTTCGTAAATGTTTTTTACCTCAAGGGCACCTCGATGTCGCCTATGCTCTCATCATCATAAGAACATGACCCCCCTTTAGCAAGGAAAAATTCCATGTGTTTACGGAATTTTCTTCTACTCTTTTGACCTCTAGTTGGTCTCCCTCTTTTAGACCTACTACATGTCTCACTTTCCTCTTCTCTTCCTGAATTTCCCTCGCTCGAGGAAGACAAATCTGACAAATACCTATTTGGTGGTACATGCACTCATAAAGATGTTGGATGAAGTTCTTTCATGGTCATGTGATCCAAAGGTGACATGACGATTAATCTATCATTTCATCGCTAGAATTTGATAGGTTATAAGGTAATCAAGTCTTGATAGATAGCAAGTTATTGTTACTACTGTCCAAATGTGTCCATCACAAATCAAATCTACTTAACGTTTAACTCCCAAACTTTGTAATAAGTGTTAAATGTGACTATGGTCCACCAATTACACAACCAAGGCGTCAAATGTATTCTCTAATTGTAAGCAAAGGACTTTTGCTCTTCATTCAAGTAAATAAATTTGAAGGGAAACACCACCAAGTGGTTTATTGGACACCTACATGACTAAAAATAGCAGCAAATTTACATTTAATTTCCATATGTCTAAGTGGTGAATGGGGAGGGAGTGTGTACTAGGCTTGGTAAATTCATCACAAGTTTATCAATGTTCTAATTCTCTATGATAAGGTTTCAACATCTTCAAATAGTGAAAGTTAGTGCTCATAGTCATTTGAAACAACAACATTTTGATTATTTATGATGGTAGGATTTGATAACTTAAAATAATTGGCTACCCAACAAACTTAAAGTTAAAAGAAACTTTTTCAGTTTAAGGGGTTAGCACTTTCTTTCATCTTTGCATATTGGTTTTATGCTTCAAACAATGCATTTTTTATCCCACTTCTATCATATTGTATTCCCATCCCATTGCAATTGTTGGAGGAGTTGATACCAAAATTTCATATCAAATACCACGTTCTTGAAGCAATTTTCTATGTTTTTACAATTTTTCTGAAGTTCTTTTGTGTTGTATGGATCCATACAAGCTTGAAATGCTCTGAGATCATTGGTGTAGATAAATATATGTGTTCCCTTTCATTTTCATTTGTTTTAAAGTTCTCAATCACTATTTTGTGGGATTAAACAATCAAATACAGGGACTTCCCTGTTGTGCCTGTGTAAGGGTTTGAGGGCTAAATAGAAATGAGATCCACCAATCCACCCACTGTCTTGGAACTGTAACACAATGGATTGGTATGCATCATGGTGGATTTGATGGAGTTTCAAATCTTTTTCTTTGAATTTCATTTATGTTTTTCCCTTGTCGTGGCTTGTTACATTGTTTGGGAGGAACCTAAGGTTGGGTACGTTTTACCTTGGCTTTCATAAAAATCGTAATGTTCCATGTAAAAGCTTGGGTGAGATATATGTGGCCATTACCTTTTTGGAGTGGGTATTAAAATGACTTATGTCTCATTGTTTTGTCTAGGCTAGGCCCCTTTTTATAAATTGAGTTAAATATTTTTCCTAACTTTATTACTTCCTAAGTTTAGGTTGGCACATGCCCTATGTTACGGATATTAGCTCAAACCTAAGGGGAGGGTTAATAATCAAAAGAGCTTTTGAAACTTCAACTACAGAAGCTACAAACTTGACTATAAATGTGGCCAAATTGGTCCAAAAGATAGCTGAAATAGAAGAAGCTAAGAAGAAAAGTTTGATGGAGAAGTATAACACCATTATTGGAGAGTATAGTAGAATGTAGAAAAGGAATGTTGAGGTGCAAACTGAGGTAGACAAGTTGAAGTAAAGACATGTGGGGGAGTCTTCTAGTGCTCCTGGTACCCTGGCCATACGTTCTACATCAAGATCAGTACCTCCAACTTCTCCAATTGTTTCTACTCTTGGGTCCCCCATCCAAACTCCTGCTCCTAGTCCTTCATTGGAGCCAGTTGAACAGGAGGTTGAGTACTCTATAGATCCCACCAAATAGAAGATTCTTAATAAGATTAGAGAGCTACAGGCAGCTCTAAAAGCAAGTGAGAAGGGAGCAGTTGCCAAGCAAAATGAAGTTGTAGACACAATTTTTAGGCATTTGAATTAGGGAGTTGATTGTAGATTACCATCAGTTTATTCTTTATATTCTTTATTCTTAGGTTCAATAAGAAACATTACTAGGGATTAGGAATTAGTTTTTCCTTTAGTTGAGAAGTGGATCCCTAGGGCCAATGACCTAGATGTTATGTATAAGGCCTCTAGATTCGATGCAAACAACAGGCCCCAATCATTAAGGCCTACTCAAGTTTTTGTAAAATCACTGTAGGGTTTTCAAGCCTTACCTAATGATTTGAGTAGGAAGATTAAGGAACTGGTAAAGAATTTTCATGATTGGAGTGGCACGTCTTTACCAGATTTACAGGGACTGCCCTGTTTTTCCTATGTAAGGGTTTGAGGGGTAAATAGAAATGACATCCACCAATCCACCCACTATCTTGGAACTGTAACTCGGTGGCTTGGTTTGCATCATGGTATGATAGAGGTTCATTGAATTTAGGGGTATTTTAAAGCAAGAAACTTGGCATTGAATTGATGCCCTAGGGCTGACAGGGGAAATTTTCTTCTGAATTTGTGGTTGTTAAGTCAGGGTTTATGAATTTGATGGATATCTTGGTAGAGTCATGGTGACACTGTTTGATGGTCCAATCTCTACTTCAAAACAAAAATATCTCTAACAACTCTAAGAGCTATAATGGGATGGCATTAAAGGAACCTTCATATGAAGGATCTTCTAATGAAGGACCTTTGAATTAAGGTCTTCATTTGAAGGTCCTTCATGCCAAGGTTCCTTTTATAAAGCATTTTGGACATGAAATATTTAAAATAAAAAATACCTTCATTTGAAAGTTTTGACATGGCATCATTTTTGAATGAAGGTTCTTCATTCAAAGGTCATCACGACATCACCTTCAAATGAAGGCTCATCATTAACTGGTATTTTGTAATTTTGAATGTGTGATAATAATTTAGGGTTGAAAATAAATCTATTTGAGCCTTTTATAAATGAAAGGACATTTGATGCAACCATATGCCTTGTCAAAATTTTAACTTAATAGTAAGGGCATCATGAGTAGTTTTTTGGGCCCATTCAACAATCTCCGATGCAAGGATTGAATTGTCTAGAATGTTTCTACTATCAAGAAAGCCAATTTGTTTACCTCTATGACTATAACTCAAGCAATAGGTTTAATTGTGATGGCAATGATATTGGAAAGGATTTTGTAATCTAGGTGTTGAGAAGCATAATTGGCCACCATCCTAGGAAATATTATTCATTCTCACTTTTAGGTGTTAAAATTTAACAATCCGTAGATTGATGAAAGATCCCAAAGAGCCTTTCCCCCTGTTATCCAAGTACACATAGCAGCGGTCTTCTCTTATACGGTTGGACATGATTTCAAGAACTTAGCTAGGAATTATTCATTTAACCTAAGGTTTTCTCATAATGCCATCATTGGAAAAGTATGATCAAATTCTTCTATTATGAAGAATTGGTCTATGTGCCTCTAGTAATCACTATAAAAATGTGAAAGACTAAGCTATTTTATTTTTTCTATCTTATCTTATACCATTTTACGAGAATGGGGGGGCCAATGTACGAGAAGATCTTTGGAAACTAGGCATGAAAATTGTAGGTTAAAGAGAATGGGGGTGCCAAACTTACAGTACTCATTGTCCCTTGGTCGTCGATTTTCCCTGAGTGCCCTCAACCTCATCCTCGGTGCTGGTATTGACCTTGTTTTAGCTCCAAACTCTTCATCGGCGCTGGTATTGACCTTGTTTCACTCCTCCAAACTCTTCCTCAATGCTAGTATTGACCTTTCACTTGTCCAATTTGATGAGCTACAACCTGGTTTAGTTAGGTTTTAGAGTATGTTAATTAAATTTAAAATTATGGCGCCATTGAGAGTAGTGAATATAAAGCAAGCAAAGCCTATTATGGCACCATTTAGAGTAGTGAATATAAAGTAAATCCAAGCCTATTATAGTCATGAGGGAAATAATAAAACTCCTAGGATACTTTGTGAAACCATTTTCCTTGGTTAAAGGGAGGCCATAAAATATTCCTTTGGATTTTTTCAATCTTCAAATATGAGGATTTGCAAGGTTGTTAGCAACATGAGTAATGGAAATGTGTGCAACAAGAATTTTTGAACACACATGGAATCTCCTTGCCAAAGAAAGGGGCTTCATAATTTAATATGATAATTTTTCTCAGCTCTAGAAATGATATGTTTCCTTAAAGAGGAAGGAGATACCTAAAAGGTAAAAGAGATGCTTAGGAATCTCAACACTTCCTTATGATCAACCCCCTTCTATCCATAGGAATTGAACCAATTGGGCTTGGCTAAGAATGATTTCCTATAACATTGAGTTTTATGCCACTATATATTTGACCTTTAAGCTTTCCAGAAAATATCTAGGCATTGAATATCCTAAATAATGTCATGTTTGTCCTCCAAGAGAGTGAGAAAGGAGTCATTAGAAAAATGACCATTGAATAGTTGGGCTAGTGATGGCAATGTTGATAGTGAGATGGGTTGTCATAGAGGTGGACTACAAGCTATATTTGGAAAAAAAAAGGATAGAAGCCATTGATTGGAGTAGTGAATATTGACATTGGTGTTTCCTTGTCCAACAAAGGGTCACTATGATAAATGGTGTTGGATTTGGCATTGGCATTTACTCTTTTGTTCTAACAAAAATGGTGATAGGCTAGATGTGTCCAATACTAGAAATATTCTCCCCTTCCTCCCATGAAAAATTTTATGGGAGAAGGAATACATGATAATTTTAATTGTAATGAAGAGTCAATGCAAAATAAACTACTCCCTCTACTATCATACATGTTTTTGGGTTTATTCTTTCATTCTTCACTCTTGGAAAATTGCTCATTTGGAAATGGATTAAACAAGTGGAAAAAGATGGGCATGCATATGAGCTTATGGATTGGAACCTAAAGGGTATGTCATCAAAGGAATATTTCCCATTTCTAACACTTTTTTGTTGACGTGAGTTTAATAATACTATGGCTCATTGCACCATAGAATTTGTTAGAGGTTTCCTAATATGACATCTCTATATGATCCTTGCTTAATTAGTTGTTGGCTTTTATCTTTTCCTTTTTCTATTAATGACTTATTATATGATTGCATAGATGATATTTTTAATGTCATTGGGCCATATCAGTCTATATCAAGTTGCTTTACTTCTCAAAGTATTATCAATAACCTTATTAATGAAAATAATGAAATTGTCATTTAATGGGTGCTTGGGGAAGGGTATTGAGTTTTACCCTAGTGATAATTGTTGGTGTCTATGTATCATATTGCTTTGGCTCAAGAGGGGTATTATTATCCCTTGTGATTATGTTTGAGGAAGTCTTCAAATGGATGCTATTTCCTTCAACCAAATTGATGTCATTAAATAGTCTTGTTATGAACCCCTTGCAGGTTACTTGGATAATGTTAGTATTGGTAATTCTGGTCCTTCTAATTATTATGCCCAAGCTTCCATAAATATGCATTTACTTAAAAATAACTATATATTCACTTCAATCAAGTCACTTATGGTTGGGAGGTTTCTCCATGGTATGATCATATGAACAGGTTAGTTTTGCATCATAGTGAATAAGCCTCAAATTTTTGCAAAGCCTATTCTCTTAGGTGAATGCTTGTGTTTTCTTCCTCCTAAGTTCCAAATGTATATTTCTTAGTTTAATATTTTTTGCAAGGGTTTAGATACTACAGGGAATATATGATGCCACACTAAACTCACATCCCCTAAGGAGGTGAGAAATAATGCCATACTATGACATTTTTTTAAGAGGGTAGAATTGCTCCCTACTTTGAGTCCCTATGTTGCTCTGGTCAAGTCCTTTCAAAATAATTTTCTGCTTCATAAAAGGATAAAAATGTTATTGTGAGTGGTGTTAGATTTCTTGTTTCAAAGGAAACCATCAGAGCTTCTACTAGGTTGAATATTGAAGGTAGGAAGGTCATTAATAGGTCTAAATGATGGACACAGAAACCATCAACCAAATTTTGAAAAGGGGAGAACTCATTGAATTATAGAATGGTTTTGAATGATGAGTTTAGTAGAGTGCCAATTAAGTACTTCAGTGTTGAAGGTAGTTTTAAATGTGTTTTTCATTACCATTTCTCGCATGACCATCTTAAACATAATAAGATTTCTTGTTTTCCTTATTTTGTCCTAAGTTCTCTTAAGTGTTTTGGTAAGGAGGTCTTAATGGATAAATATGTGATGCTTCTACACGAGGGCTTAATTTTTAGACTCCATAAGTCCACCTTGCTACATTCTCTTAGAATTCTGTTAGCTCTCTTATTTTAAAGTCCAATCTATTCCCTATCCCTATTCTTATCAAAGCGAAAGGTGGGAATCTTAGTGATTTGCATGATCCCTCTCCTCCTAAGGGTAAGAGAAAACCTATCAAACATTCCTCATTCCTTTTCAAGCAAAAAATTACATTTGATTATGTGCCTAGTAAAGTCGTGGAGGGAAATCTTGAGCTTGGTAAAGTTGTGGCCGATTATGATGACTTAGGTTGCCCTAATCTTTTTGCCATTGGTTCTCTATTGAAATTTGCCTCTCATATCCATGTGGACATTCCTAGTGATGTTGACATCTCCAAGATTAAGAGTAAAAACCCTAAATTTTGGTCCTCACTTGTGGGCAACAACGACTAAGGTTCTTATTTTTGCTACTGTTAATAATAAGATTGCTATAGGAAAACCTTTTAAGGGGAACCTTGTAAGAAGATCTAATAGGTTGGTGGCCATAATTTCTACTACCCTTATCACTACACCCAATGTAGAATTAGTTGTTTCTAATTAAAAACAAAGGCTTTTTTGATCACAAGGACAATGGTTGTATCAATAGTGGGAACAAAGAGTTCAATCACTCTCAAGACTTCATGTAAGAGGAAGATGTTTCTCTTTCCAATGATTTTGATGTCAACCTTTTTCAGAAATGAATGTTCTTTATGACACTAAGTCTTCTAGCATAGGGGATGATTGAATTTAGTCCCTAGAAATGATATGGTGGCCATGGATGATGTGAAGGGCAAAGGAATTTAGGTGGAAAATAAGTTTTATCTTGTGCATTTATGTTCTCATTGTGGCCATAACACCAATTCTATTAATTATTTGGAGAAAATTCTAGAAACTTTGGAGGAAAGAGTCAATAATGTGCTTAATTTTAGTAATAAGGTGATCCATAGGTTAATTCTATGCTTCTACTCCAGAATGTTGTGTGAGAGTTCTACAAAAGAAGGTTGAAGGGTAATCTTGATAGTCTTGTTTTAAAGAAGGATAGAAAGAAATACCCTAAGGATGATATTTTTTCTTTCCTTTTTGAAGTTTGGGGATATGTGACTCCTCAAAATACATGCTGCAACTTGTAGTCTTTTCTTGTTGTTTGTTAGTTATTTATGTGCTATTTTTCTTTGTTCTTCTATTAATTATTTATAGTTAGTTATTTTTTGGTTTTTCTTTTCATATTAGTTAGTTAGTTATTATTTCGACCCTTGATTTGCAGACTCTTCCTAGCCTGGCTAACATCTTGATGAGTCCAACTCACCTTGTAGAGTTTCCTTACCCTTGCAACCTACCTTAACTTGCCATGACTTGGAACTTCTTTATGCTCCATGTTGCTATTCCCATGCTACCCTAGGTAACTCGGCTTCAAAATTAGAATCATGTAGATATGCCTAAATATAAAATATTTAATTAAATTGATAAGTATGAATTTTTATAGAAGGAACTATAATAGAATTGAATACAAAATATTGTAATGTAAAGTTATCAAAGTTAGAAATTTTGATCCAGAATTCTCCTCCAAAACTTTGGTTACTATTTTTTGGGAATGCTCGTCGAAGCCTGGAATCTATGTTTTCAAGCAACATCTCCCCAAAGAAACTCATTTCATCTATCAATATGTATCTGACATGTGATATTTCTTCTTGGAAAGTTGTAAGTCTTGTCCCTTCTAGTTCATTGAAATCTCTTATTGGAATTCTTCGCTTTCAATGAATGGTTGAAGCACCAATATTGAATGTTGCAACTCCAATAGGTGTGAATAGAAGTAGAGGAGATTGTTTGGGAGAAGAATTCATTTCTAGTGCTAGGTTATGTGTTAGGTTATATAAGGTTAGGTTATATAGTGTTTGAGCCTAGCCTCAAACACGACAATTAGGGTCGGGTTAGGTTATGTGTTTTCTTTAGGGTTAGGTTTGGGATTAGGTTTATGGTTATGGTTAGAGTTTAGGGTAATCTCTAAATTTAAGTTTAAGTCGTAGTTGATTATTTTCCCTCAAAAGGAAATTAGATCCATTTTTTCTCATGTTCATTATAGCCAACTATGGCTTAATCTTAAATTTAGACCTTTTCTTGAAACCTAACATCATATCCCTAATCTAACCATAACCCTAACCCTAATCATAAGATTGAATCATACCCCGACCTTAACCCTAGCCCTGACAATAAACCTAATCCTAACCCTTACTTGGAAACTAAACCATCATTTTCTCATTAATGTAACCCTGACCATAACTTTAACCCTAACACTATTTCTCAAAACCATAATCTTAACCATAACCCAAATCCTTTTTATCACAACCCTAAACATAAACATAACTCTAACCCTAAACCCTAAACCATGATCCTAATTCTAATATAACCCTAACACTAACCTTAACTTACACCCTAACCTTAACCCTAATTGTAACCCTAAACTATAATCCAAATCTTAAACGTAGCCCTAACCCTAATCATAACCTAACCCTTTTTCTTGAAACCTTAACCTTGACCCTAACCCTCACCTTTATCCTATCTTTATAACCCTAACCACAACCAAAACTCCAACCCCAACCCTAACCCTAATTACCTAACCCTAAATATTTTTTCTTTTATTAATTAGTTTCATTCACTCTAATAACCCTAAACCTATCCATAAACCTAACCCTAGCCCTATCCCTGGCCCTAATCCTAACCCCAACTCTAAGCCAAATATAAAAACAACCCTTAATCATAACAATAACCCTAAAACTTAATTCTAAATATAACCCTAATACTATAATCCCTAATTGTAATCCTAAACCCTAACCCTATTTTCATATCTAATCCCAACCATAACCAAAACTCTAAATCTAACCCTAACCCTATTTTCATATTATGTTTTCCTTATGATTGGTTGACTCTTATACTAAATTTGAGTGTTGTTTGTGTTTTAGAAGAGTAGATTAATATTTTTTATATTTCTTATATGAAGATCAAAATTACATGCACATAGAATGAACCATAGTTTAGTTACAACACTTGGTCTCTTCAAAATAATCAGAGAAGATTAGGGAGAGGAAGGAATGCACACCAAACTACAAAATAGGGGTAGTTGTGGCTTTGTTAGTTTTCTTTATATAGTCTACTTGTTTCCTATAGGGAAAAATATTTAATCACTATACAAATGAAAGATGGTTGATTATCTACTGAATATTGTTTTGTGTGTTTTGAAATGGAAGATATCTATGTTGGAAAACAAGGATAGACAACTAAGAGGGAGGGTGAATCAGTTGTTACAAAATTGAAACTTATTTAACCTTATTAACCTTTAATCTCAGATCTGATAATTAACAGTGAAAGCATGAATCAACAACACATCAGAAACACACATAACACCAAGATTTTTGTGTACAAACTCTGTTCGGGGGAAAACCACAGTGGAGGTTAATCCACAATTTATACCCTGTTAAAAGTATAAAAGAAATGAATAAGGAATGCACATGCATTCAAGAACACTACCTAGAGCTCACTACTCAAAGGGAAGGCTCACTGCCTTACATAAGGTAATCAAATTAAATCCATTTGATGAGGTTGAACTGAGAAATTGGCTTCTTCAAAATCCTGATGACAGTTTCAGTTAGGCACATAAATACTACTTCATACTTTGCATAAAATTCTTCACACTCTACTCTGCATTCGAATGATCTAATCTTTATTCACACATATCTCACATACACTTCACATACATTATCCCTACATGAATAAAACAACCACTCTTATATATCCACTTCATGAATTTACATTAACAACTCTGTCAGCCAAAAATAAATAATAGATGAATACAAACTCTCGGCCCAATTCATGAACAAATCTCAATGCACACCAACCTAAATCAGTCACAACATAATGAAGACCTAAAGCAACATCCTCGAACATGTCAAGCATTCAAAAATTAATCCACAAGGATCTACAACACGCTACCACCATCATGTCAACCAAGAACATGAAAACTCGAACATGGAAAGGAAAAATCTTTGATCACGAGCACACTAATCAATGTGGACGTACCATAATAATAGAGAATGAGATCAAGAAATGTCAATGAACATCTCAAGAGAATACACAAAAATTCAATTCACTAGAATTACATTCTCTTCTTTTAGAAACACCAACTATAGCAACAAAATAACTGTAGGAACACAAAAACTCATAACTCGCTCCAATCTTGATGCACACCTCTGAAACTTCCAGAGGATATACTAGATAGGCTCAACAACAAACCCTTTAATACATGACTTCAAAATACCAACATACAAAAATTTTCACCACTTTGATCTTCACAACTTCATAGACTATCTACAATATATTTATTCTAATTTTCTCAATATCCTCAACATATACAACCTTTAAGATATTAATGCTAATAGTGTTGACATCAATGACAACCACATACCATGAGCAACACAACCACAACATCCAACAATATACATCTCTATAAAAAAATTTATATGCTAATAGTCAACTTATTATCTTATTTATAGCATTTCCTTAGTTTTTATACTAAAAAATTCAAGGTAGAGGGTAGCATGATTCTTTGAATTGGATACTACATTAAAATTTATGTGTTATTGTAATTGCTTCAATTGTTTTCATTTTCACATTAGGATGCATATTTTTTACAATCAACAATCTTTTAATGTCTTGCCAAAATTAATATTATTAATAATTTCAAACTTTTATAAACATGTATGGAAAATAAGTACATAAATAAGAAATATATTGTAATAGTTTCTTCAATAAAGGATAAAAAAATCATGTGGACCGTACAAGGATTATGGTGGGACTTAAAATTTACTACCCGTGTGGTATTAACAAGGGAGATCAATAATAATCCTTCCTTGCGGATCTCGCATGATCAAATTAAAGGCCCCTGAGGGTATTGCGAGGTCTGCGAAGAGGCGACATGTGGCCTGGTTCTTGAAGTGATAGGGCTAGGTGGGACCCGCTGTCCAGTTGCAACCTCTTGTTTTCTTGGGTTGTGATTGGGCATGGTTCTCCCAAGGTGCTGATGTGGATTTTCAAATAATTGTTGACTCAATCTGAGTCATCTGACTTTCCATGTTCGATCCGCATTAACGGTTCAATTTTTCTTGGGTTCCTGTTCATCTGTGTTGGGAGTTCTTGCTCTCTGGAAGTTGTTCTCATTAATGGCATGAATTTTTTCAGTGGATCCTCACCTAAATTTCTTGCATGCGAACACTTTTCTCCTAATAAATGCAATGATGGGTTGTACGATATGCCTTCGCAAGCCAAAAATAATTTGTGGTGGAAACATCAGCCACTAAAATGCTCGAATTCTCTACATTCGAGCAATTAATATTCTCGCACCAATTAACTCTATAAATTCTCATTGTGTTCTCTAGTATTATCATCGCATTTTGAGTTGTCTTGTTTGTAGGTGGTCGAGTCTCTCCTATATTTTGTGAGGTGTTCTTTGCAATGGACCATTTGGCTATGCGCAGAAGGACCAGACTCGGGGTGAGAAATTTGTAGCCTAACGGGGCACAACCTGTCCTTAGCAAGCCCGAGATTGTCCATGATGCTAATTTTAAAGGGATGGGGACCTCCAAGTCCCCACTGGTGTTGTCTTCTAGTTCTAACGGTGATGGGTCTGAAACTGACTCGAACTACCAATGTTACTTGGCATCCATGACCGAGCTATTGGGGGTCAATGAATAGCCCCTCGTAGTTGCCCCAATAACTGTGATGGCATCGTGCCATGCTACAAGATCATGTGTTAAAGCAGATAAAAGGAAGTTGGTCTCGGTTCTTCCTGAAGCAAGAACCAGAAGCGGTCACCTCTACCGGGGCCGTGTGTCTTGTAAGTAGTTGCAGTTGCTGGGTGTGTTACTTTTGGGTGGTGTGTTGATGTGGACATACACGTGTATGCCATGCTCTTTTGTCTTTAGCTCCAGTTGGTTACAATGGTATAACTATTTTGATTCCTCGAACTGATTATGGTTTTTTCTAATGATGAGGAATTTCAATTTCAATTTCATTCTAAATGAAATTCAATTTTGGAATGAACAATGTAGCCTATTGCTTTGTTGCTCTCCTGTCCTATAAAGGAGATTTGATGGCTCATTGTTAAGGGTTGTTCTTTTTCTTGGGTCTAAAGGCTTAGAATAGGTACAGTTAGTGGTAATGCAGGATTTTAATGGTATTATATAGGAAATCATGTTGGGTTGGGAATAGTATGAAATAAGTATATTATGCTTTTGTAATTACTGATATCGAAAGAAATCTAAAAAAATTAAGACATTTTGCTATCCTATGTATGGGCCATGGATTATGAATGGATTTATCAAGGGTTTGTTCATTCAGTTTCAATGGTGTAGTTGAAAGTGTAATTTTTTCTCTTGCTTTGACTTAATGAGTTAATCAAATGCTTGAACACAAATTGCATGTTTATGGTTATATGCTTAGGATTCACTAAGGAGTATCATTTTAATATACTGACAAATCTCATGGTAGCAAAGCACTATGGTGATAAGTTCAATTTAATCTGAATTATGTTTTATATGACTCCCACCCAATGGATGAGGCACTCGATAGTATTGGTAAATTTCTTTCAGGTATAGGACTATGACTCTAAGCACGGTGATTCAATACCCGAACATTTTAAGAAATATCAACTGCTATCTCTTTTTCGGATATAGATCTTATGATAATTTTCAGTCTCCTTGCTTTGGGATATATGTTATTATTCTTTGGTTTTGCCACAACTAGGGTAATGATTGTCTATTAGTGTTAGTGGGGACTACATCTGTAAGAAGAACTGTTCTTACCAATCATGAAATATTTTTATGAACACACTTGGGTTTACCCACCTTGGTTTCACAGAGCCAAAAGTGTAGGAGATGTTAGTCAGACTGACTGACTCTTGTGAGTTGGCCACTAGCCTTTGCAGTTCTTTATAACGGAGGTTGGCTACCTCTTACAGAATTGCAAATCCTATGTGGGAAAAAACACCAACAGATTGTAATTAAGATATACACAAAATGGCTCTACATTGAAAATTCGGTAGGAAAATTCAAGCAAATACAACTGGTAGATGCAAAACCAAATAAATGTGAAATTGTGGACTATAATGATTGTAGAATATACATAATGGATTTTTTTTTAAAGGTTCTAGAAACTTTCGATCAAATGCAATTGGTAGATGCATAGACAAATTTCACAACCTTCACCAAAATCCTTGTCGATTTCCTTAATATGGGAGATTTGGAACAAGGTATAGACATCCATCAAAGCATAATATGAAGATGAATTTTCTCAAATGTTGTGGTTGTACACTCCATTTTCAAATCTATGTAAAATGTGGAGGATAGACAAATCTTGTGAACTATTTGACAAAATATCTCAAAGAATTGTAATCTCATGGAATACACTCTAATTAGAAAAGTTGCATCACTACCCTCATAACAATCTCTCAATTTGTTTTAGTTTCTATTGTGTTGCTCAATTTGAAACTTAATTGTGATACATTAAGTTCATTGTCAAATTGTCATTTGTGTGTCAAGTTTGTCAAAATCCAAAATGATCAATTATTAATAAAATCATGGATCATGTAATATTGGGATGGGTGACCTCCTAGGAAGGCCTAGTGCTTCATCGCTTTGAGAATAATTTAGACGCAATGAGTGCTAAGTGGACCATTCATTATCATGAGAGATGGGTTCCTGTGAAACACTACTCATGAAACATGGGTTAATGAGTTTGACTTGTAAAACTACATAATTGAATCTTGATAACAATATCAAAACTTGACACAGTGTGAAAAATATTTCCTACTTGTCAATAGATCATGTTGTCAAAATCTAGAATTTCAAATTATGAATTCTTTGTAATTACTCAATATATCATGTTGTTAATTGAACCTATTGGCATTTTTTTACTGCAACCCACACATGTTTCCTAGAAGCTCCTATGAACTCCCCACATTCAATAATAAAAGACTAGGAACAATATGGCCAACTTTATGAGAATAGCAATAAGGCTAATTCTCCTACACTTTGGACTCTATAAAATCCAAGAGGGTATTCCCTAACATGTGCTCTTAACATAAAACATTTAAACAATTCATTTAATTTGCACAAAGGTAAGCAATAGATAGATCCCCAATTAATGTTAAAGGATCAAATCCTTCAAGAAATTGGTTATTCCTTAAAAAAGACTCATGTCCATTTAACAGAGAATCACAAACTTCACATAAAGTAAATTGATAGGAAATGTTTGAGTAAAATATCCTGATGCCATAACAAAAAACATATGAGAATAAAACGTAATCAGAATTCCAGTGCCATATCCCAGTGCAAGGAGTCAAAAGAGAAAACTGAACTACAGGGTAAATTTCATTTTGAACACTTATGATCTATTATGAATTGCATTACAACCCATATATCCATACCTAAGTTTATTACTCCTTTATGAATCCTATTTGTTATATTGCATGAATTTACTGGTTAACTAAAGCATTTAACTAATCCTTTGAACTAGAGCTGTAGTTAAACATAATTCATAGTAAAGAACAAATGAAAATCATCTTTGATCAATATTTCATTAATAATCTAGGTAACATAACACAACAAGAGACCAAATAGACTCCAAATATTCACGGGTTTGATACAAACATGCTCAAAAACCCCATGATTAACAAAGTTCTCCAATCTGACTCAAAAAATTTTAAAACCTGGACTTACAATTCATACTCTCTATATTACTAGACTCTTATTTCTCATATCTAGGATATTTCAACCAACCACTCTCTCTACCCAAAATTCCCTTTTATAAAACAAGGGAGCCAACAAGCTTCAGGTCGAAGAGTACACATATCCATTTGTAATTGGACTGCTAACTCCTGGTTCAGTTACAATTCTATTATGTGAGAGGAGAGCATAAGACAAAGATCATCATTAGTTGATAAAGAGGAAAAAAAACATCACTCCAAAGGCCGCTCCCCATACATCGAAGGCATGCTTAGCCGTTATAGTATTAACTCCACCTCAACACCCTGTACTTGGATTCAAAAGGAGAATGCAATTTTAGAATTAATATCTAAGGCCAGACCTGTATTATACATGACCAAGTTGCAATTCTCAATTATAACACTCATAATTCAAGTTCATCTGTGAACACCTTTTTCCATAATTCAAACTCCTCCTCGGAAGGCCACTAGAAAGCCACAACCTGATCAACCTTGTTTCGATAGGGAGAATACTTTACCATTATCGATGTGGCATTTTTATCAAAGTTCTCTAAGAAACTTATAACAAAAGACAAATTTTACAATGTATTCTCTAGCATGCAGATGTCAGCATTTTTTCATATCTCATGTGTTTGAGACATCATTATATTGTTCATTTGCTCCTTCCAAACCTGCAAGAGTTTGACTTCATCTTGACTATGTAAAATATGAGGCAATGGGGTCAGATCCTTTCCATCATACACATCTTTCAGCAATTTAATCTTGGATTCCATTGGGGCGGAAAATCCCTAAAACTTATGCTCAACAATTCCCTTGACCAATTGATATGTTGCAATAATAGTAGGATATTTATCACCATGTTGTTTGCCCCTACTACCATGAATCTCAACTTCTCCATTCTAGGGCTCCATTTGTTTAGCAATGAGATGGCCAATTCTTTATCCCTTCAAAACATTTTTAGTGCTTGCAACATTAGGACATAATTTGCATGAACATTGTTTAGCTTACTCTGGACCGTTTTGTTTAAATGTTTCAAAACAGTGTCCACTATCACTGCATTGTTTCTCCCTGCTACATCCCAGATTTTCTTTACCATCTCCTTATATTCTTCAACCTGATGAATCAGTTTCTCCCTAGAAATTCCCCCTCCAGGGCTAGTAGCCCTCTCAATAGTGATAGGCACTTGTCCCATATTATATGGAACAATAGCCAAAGACTGTGCTTGTGCTGGAGGTTGAGACTGCTCTACTAGTGGGTCAGGAACAGTGTGGCTAGAACTGGATTTCTTTTGAGATCTCATGGTATCCATTTGTTGCCTCAATAAAGCCAATTTAGTTTCTAACTCTGCTACCTTTTGTTGACTCTTATTATATTCAATAATAATGTCATTATATTAGCCTCTCAGATTATCCCACTCCTTGGTCAAATATTCAACAGTTGCTCTGGTGAATTTGACAACATTCACGACCATATTAGCAGCTTCAAGTGCTGGGGTGTCAGCAAATCTCCTCACAACCAAGTGACCACTGAAGTCAGAAGGTTCTGCAATAATTAGCTTTTTAGAGCCAGTAGATAGGGACCAGATTGCCAATGCATCCCATTCCTCACTAAAGGCTGATCCCTTGAGTGCCAATGTAGCCTCCTCTTCAGTAGCAAGAAGTGGCTTATTAGCCCTTCTTATTGTGTCAAACACCACAGCATCAGCGATATCCCATTCTGGGAGTAGCAATAGTCCAATTTTTTGTACCAATTCTTGGCCCTGCTCTGGTGTTATTGCTTTGAATCTTTCTCTCATCTATTCCCTGACCTTAGCTTGAATTACCTTCTCTGGGAGCTCTGGATGCAGACTTCTCTCATGTGCCACCTTCTTAGCATTTAATGCAGTATGTGCTCTCCACACAAAATCTTTAATAGCACCGGTTTGAATAAAAGAGTCATCCATCATGAACTCTCTACAGGCTTCTATTCTCAAGTCATCATTGCTTGTTATTCCTTTGATTTCATCTTTTCCTAACCTCAAAGAAACTGTACCTGAACCTGTTGCAATGTCAACTGGGTCCAATGGCATCTCAGGATGCATTTCATCTGGAGTGACAATAATGTCATCATCCTCATCACCATCACAATCAACAATATTTACCCTTTCAACCCTCTACCTCTTTGGTGATGGTGGGCAAGCTTGTTCTGAAAAACTTGGAGGAGAATCCAAATCAACAACATTTGGTACTCACTACCTTGAAGAATATGGTACAATATTTTTAGCAACATCTTCAGCCCTACTTCCCTTTTCTTCTAGAAAAAACCCTTATCTTCTTTTGGGTCTGATAAGTAGGCCTCTCCTCTTCCTTTACCTCAGGGTACTCCTCGATGGTTTGTGATTTTCCCCTTTCTTCCACAACCTTTTCATGTTTCAAAACCCCAACCAACCTCTCAAAATTATCAATAGCATACATTGCCCTGCTAAACTCATCTTTAGCATTAGGTATGGGATTGAAACCAAGTATTTTCTCCTGCTTACTTTTTACCATTTTAGAGTAGGCAATGTATAGTGCCTTTCTATCATCTTGTAATTACAAATCAAAAATATTCCTGATGATGTCCTTAGGAAAGTAGAAGTTGTGGATAAAATCTCTTGTCCAATGTTTTGCCTTCATTTGAGAGATAAAACCCTCAGGATCATGATTCCTAGGGCGCACAGTCCTTAGCCTATAAGGCCCAAGTAATTGATGCAACTCCTTCCATCCTCCCTTTGCCATAACAAAATCGGCAAATGTTGTATATTCAGGGAAGAAAGAACATTTATTTTGTTCAACTGTCAAGTGTAGTTCCTGAGCACCCCGTAACTGCCTCATGATTTCCAAAAATCCAAATCTAAGGGGCACCTCCCTTGGTAGAACCTTTGGATTGACATTAGTGCCAAAAACTCTGAAAACTGTGGTATTACGATAGGGGAAAATGTCTCCCCAATTGTGCATTATGTTCAATTCAGGCCTACTCTCCATGGTCTCAAGAAGTCATGAATTTCTTTTGGGATCCTTGGGGGGTCATGAACTAGAGCCTCCCTTAATTTAGATCCGAAGACATTATGGAAAGTTACATAATCAAACTCATGATCATGCATGTCAAGAATCCTAGTCCAATATTGGACATGCATTTCAATGTTTCCTTCCTTCTTCTTTAATTTCATATCTTTTTCGAACACAGCTTGACCCCTATAGAGAAACATGTGGATTAACAAGGAATACCATCTGAATCCAACCCAATTCTTCCCCTCCTTTAGGGCTACCAAACCTGTGTGCATCTTTTTTGCCAAATAAGTGGAAAAATCATATATTACATTAAAACTTGGGTGCTGGAGATTTATTGCCATATACATAATATCAGTAGGCAAGGTTTTCTTTAAGCTGACTCCTAGAAATTGAAATAAAGCACAATAGTCTTCTTGAAATAACTAGCGAAATAGCCCATAGGAAAAGATTTGGGCTCATTCCTGCCAATTACTACCTTCTTCTGATTTTTGCCTCTTCCTAAGATTGCCAAATGAGGTATTAAGAAAGATGTTCTGAAAAAACCCCTAGTATTTCTATATTCTTGTCTGAAAAACTCCAAGTCGACAGGAACCATATCCCGAATCCATTCGTGCAATTTGAAAATCTCTGCAATTTCTTCTTTGGTTATCTTAATCATCTGCACACCAGCATGTGTTCTGATAATTTGGGCCACATGGTCATATCTAGCAGCAATGTCCTTTAAAAGATCTACATCCATATAAACATTAGGAACCACCAATTTACCTAGGTCTAACCTCCAGGAGTTATAGAAAGGAACCGAAAAATTTCTATTCCCAAACCAATTGGAGAACAACTGTCACCTGGTGTATGGTAACTCGACATCTTGAATTGCACATTGCTTGTTTGTCAATCCTTCCAAGATTCGAGGCCCATAGAACAAAACCTTTCCCTCCTGCTTCTTGCTAGTAGAGGGTTGTAACATATCAATAATATCTTGGGATAAAGATCTGGTAGTGGTTTCAAAACCAGAACTTTGGGCCTTGGGTGCCATTTATACTAGACTAATGATAATTCGAACTAGGGTTTGCTTATTTTCAAATAGCAAATAATTACAATTTTCTCCTTTAGCCTTAACATAAAATTATTCAATATTAAAAAAACCCTAGCAATTATGTAGACAAGCTCTAAAAGCGAATGTATTCAATCAATTCTTTAAGAACAGAGACAGGAAACAATCACGAATTGCCCAGCAAGCAACCATAAAATATTCTGAATTTACAAGAAATGGCGTACGTGCTACTTATGGTTTCAATCGCAGAACATCCAGGGCAGCAAAATTGAGAAATCGTAACCACAACTTGCTTCACTCGATACCAAGCAATTCTTCCTCAATGTAGAGATAAAAAACTAAAATAGTAATTCACAAATTTTAGCATTTAATTATGTAGGAAGAGTTGAACTCAGCCATTACTATTCACTCACATGAGATAAAATGGCAATCGTACAATACCAATTTATTTTTAAATACGAGCCATTGATCAATCGCAATGTTGGCCAGGAGAACAGCTCAGATTTAGTCAAAATAGTTTGAAAATGCCACGTTCTCCCTTCAGTCACCAAACGGATAGGATATTCACCTATTGAGCACCACATCAGCATGGAAATGGGCCCCACCTTTGTTATCAACACACAGCATTGGAGTCCATGCATCACCAAATCACACACCTAGCAGCATTATTGAAACTGCAGTTTTAATTGCGCGAGGTTAGCGAGTTATGGTCATGATGCGTCGATACGGAAACAGTTGTCGGCATCAGCCTTCGTAATCGATCAATGAGCAAAATTGGTCCCCACCATCAAATGTGATAGATGGCAGAATCTTGCACACCTTGCACCATATTTGTGAAATTAGCAAAAACCTTACAAGGTCTGCAAGCAACGGTCAAGATTGAAATCACTTCATCCGATGGTCATGCAATCTGCACACACAAAAAGGTTATTTCGCTTGACTTTTTAATAGTTTTTTATTTTGCAGGGGGTGTTTTTAATGACCGTTGATCTTCCTACGATTGATCCCGACTGCTCCCTGCGATCTCACGATGACATCACCATTGGTTGTTTGGCGATTGTGATATCATGGGTGATCACCACGTGTCCCAAGCTACCGATGCCGAAAAGGGATTAATAAAGTGTTTAATATTTGTGTCGAACTTAAATATGTTATAAAGTGGGTTACTGAAACAACTACGAGATGCACATGTTCGAGATCAACGGCGATGTTATAATCTTGGTAAAAAGTTGCTTGATGGTTATGTTTGATGCTGTTGACTACTATGTTTTTAATGACCATCGATCTTCCTATGATTGATCCTAACTGCTCCCCGCGATCTTGTGATGACATCACCATTGATTGTTTGGTGATTGTGATATCACGGGCGATTGCCACGTGTCCCAAAATGTCGATGCCAAAAAACGATTAATAAAGCATTTAATATTTCTGTCAAACTTAAATACATTATAAAGTGGGTTACTAAAATAGCTGTGAGATGCACGTGCTCGAGATTGACGGTGATGTTATAATCTTGGTAAAAAGTTGCTCGACAGTTATGTTTGGTGCTGCTGACTGTTATGAGTGAACATGATCACTGATGGTAGGAATCAACGGTTGCCCACCATCGGGTGATCCAAAGATGTAGGATGTTTAGTGATCGTGATATCGTGGGTGGGTGCCACATGTATTCCTTTGGCGTTGTTTCTGCGGTGGGCCCTCAACGCTAACATGGAGATTTTGTTAGCCCTTTTGAAGATGGTCATTCGATGATCTGAAAAAAATAAAAGATCGATGACTGAAGTTTAAATTCGCATCAAATGCGATTGAAGCCATTGGGGTGGCATGCAAATGAGCTTTAATGGCAGACGAGACATCTACTGCCTCAATTCAATCGACATAAAGTATCTACTCTTTTTCTATCTTCATCACAAAACCATTCAAGTATTTTCCAAGCAGTTCAGAGCCAGAGATAAATTTTTTCGAGCAATCACCATGAAGTTTGGTTCACTGCAAGGCGTGAAATCCCGTGAGTTATTTTCTAAACTGCTGGGTTAATTTGACTATGTCTTTGCGAAGGGTTCTATTATGCTGGTCAAGGGGTTTTTTCAATTATTTTCATAGGGTTACTAGTTCGTTTGAATTATTGGAATTGCACAGTTGTGTTGTATTTTTGTGTTTTGGGTACCCCTAGTTTCTTCGAGGATTTGATTTTTAAAAGAAGCACTAGTTGTTTAAGATGGCACCACCGAAGCAGCACTCTGACATGTTGATTATTTGAAGAGGAATTTGTATGATGGCTTTCTGGATCAACTCCCATTTTCAACAAATGACAGGAAAAGTGGTTTGGTTTTAATGAATGGAAAGACCCTAGCCGAAGGTCTACTGTGCAAAAATTCTAACATTGTGAATGCCAGGATTCCTATGACTGCTCTTGAAATGTTTAGGTTGTGGTATGGACAACAAAACCTACCTCACCCCTTCTCTAATGCCTAGAGATATGACATGGGGAAACTAACAGTGCCAAATGTGTTCCCTGATGTTGACTTGCTCAGAGCAGTGGCAACACGGTATGATCTTGTGACAAGGGTCATAAGGGATAATGATGGTGGAATTCTGCTAAGCCTACATTCAGATGAGATTCGGTAGATTTTTTATTTGATTGAGTATAGCCCTTTCTTAGTCCAAATAGATTTTGAGAAGATGAAGGAGGAGTACAAAAGGTTAAAGCATCTTTTCATATTGAAGTTGCTTCCTCTTCACCTGGCCAGGGCAGGCAGTTCAACAATTCATATCAGCCCAAATGACCAGGAGCCTTTCAGGCTGAGCTATTTTGCCAGTCACTTCCTGGCAACATTTTATTCATTGTGCTATATTTTAGGGTTTAGCCCTAATACTGTGATGCCAGTTGTGTAAATGTTTATGGGAGCCCAGATTCAACATCCCAACTTCTCTGTGGTATATGAATTTGCATCATTCCTATCAAAGAAGATGCATGAGGGTTTGATGAAGCTGCATGTGGGGGATACTGGCACTCCTTTTTTCTGGTACTCCCTATTGATGCATATGTTCCTACACAAGAATGTTGTTTTCTTCTCAGAAAACATGGAGTTGAGGTAGGAGGTGAATGGAGAAAGGTTACCAGTAAAGGTGTGGAGTGCAGATTTGTCTTACAATAGGGGAGGTGCCAACTTTGTGTAGTTTGATAACTGCTTTGCCTCCAGACTCAGGGCTCGATTGGTGGTAAATGTGCCAAGAGTCCCTGAAAATTTGCATGAATTCCTCCGACTGAAGGTGAAGAAGCCTAATTTAAAAGTGTGTCACAATTGGGGTGATATCATCTTGTACCCTGTAAGCACTGTCTTGAGGGTGTATGGTTTCCACGGAACCCCTCATATCCTCCCCTTTAATGTACCATCAAGGATGGGGTTTGCTGAAGTAATGTGGAAACTAGGTTGTATTCATGAGGACAACCTAACAAAGAAAGGAAAAGGGACTTTGTTCCCTGACTACACTGTTGTTTCTAATTTTGTTTCTTCCAAGGGAGGATGGGTCCACTTCGAAAGGTTTTTGATGACTTCAATTTGAGGAATGGTCCTAGAAGATAGCATGACCCTGAGGGATTCTTTGCATTGTTCAAACAATGAATTAAAGGTGGCAAATTTGCACATGAATTCAAGTTTCCTGAGGACCTAATCAGAAATGAGTTTGATTTGAATAGGCAGGAGTGGAATAAAGAAAAATGGATTGCATATGATAAGCTGTTGGCTATAATACATAAAATGGATCCAAAATATGATCCATTAATGGAGTTCACTCCATTTCACAAGAGAATAGACTTCTTAATGGCTAATTTCAAAAGTATCATGGCCACCTTGATGACCAAGAGGGTCAGTTTGGAAATAGATTTTGGTATAGAAAGACTGGATGTGAGGCCTAAAGAAACAAGGCCAGCTTATCAGCCACCAGTTGACAGGCCTCTATACAAGAGAAAGAGGAATTCAAGCAGTGATGAGGATGAAGGGGATAAGAAGGGAAAACAAGTCATGCAAGCATCATCATAGCTGGGTCCAAGGATCAGAGCACCCGGAGGGATAAGGATTGTGGATCTAGATTCACCACCAAGAGGTGATCCTTTAGTGTTACCATCAGAACCAAGCCCTAAGAGGCAGAGAGTTGAGGAAACGCGGGAAACTCTGATGGATGAGATAATTGTGACTGATCAAGACATACAGGTTGGTATCCCTTCCCCTCCTAGATCAACACAATTGGTGCTTTCTGACATGGATGTAAAGGGGCAATGCGTACAAGATGCTAGGATGGAGGCCTGCAAGGCATTCTTGGACAATGATGCATTTGTAAAGACTCCTATATTCTTGCAACTAGTTTGAAGGATGAAACTAGAAGATTACCAGAACAAATGCAAGATTAGGAGAGAATCGAGACCTAATAGGTCTGAGCAGGAGAATGATGATGAGGTCAAGGCCGAATTAATGGAAGAATTCAAAGGCATCACTCCTGAGGAGGGAAGAAGACTTGTGACTCAGGTTGGTGTCTTACTTTTTCTTAAATGGGATATAGCTGATGCGGTTGCATTCAATGCTATCTTATAGTCCAAGCACCCTATACAAAATAGTGAAGAAGAGGTTAAGGAAGCTCTGCAAGACTCTGCCTTCAGTGAGGAGTATGAAACTCTGGCCACAAGGGCATTGGCACCCCAGGGCAAAAGGCCAAATGTAACTGATATTAGCCCACACCTAAGGGGAGGGCTAATCATCAAGAGAGCTTCTGAAACTTCAACAACATAAGCTACAATCCTGACAGTGAATGTGGTCAAATTGGCCCAAAAGACAGTTGAGAGAGAAGATGTTGAAAAGAAGAGTCTAATGGAGAAATACAATATGATAATTGCAAAATATAGTAGGATGTAGCAAAGGAATGTTGAGCTGCAATCTGAAGTAGATAGGTTGAAATATGGGCAGGTGGGAGAATCCTCCAGTGCTCTTGGTATCAAACCATTACCTTCTATTGTAGGATCGGTCCCCCATACTACTCGAATTGTTTCAACTTCGGCGTCCCCCATCCAAGCACCTACTCTTAGTCCTACACCAGAGCCAGTTGAAGAAGAAGTTGAATATTCTATGGATCCCACCAAGAAGCAAATGTTGAAAAGGATCACATAATTGTAGGCTGCCTTAAAGGCAAGTGAGGATGATGCAATTTCCAAACAAAGTGAGGTGGTTGACACAATTTTGAGGCATCTTAATGAAAAGGTTGATGGAAAATTACCATCTGTACATTCTTTGTATTCTTTATTCTTGGATGGAATAAAAAATATCAACAGGGATCGGGAAATATTTTTACCTTTGGCTGAGAAATGGATCCCTAGGGCCAATGATCTAGATATTATGTACAAATCTTCTAGGTTTGATGAGGACAACAGCCCGCAGTCATTGAAGCCTACTCAAAACTTTGTAAAATCATTGAGCAGATTCCAAGCCCACCTGATGATTTCAGTAGAAGAATTAGGGAGTTGATAAAGAGCTTTGATGACTGGAATGATACATTTTTTCTAGACATTATTGATGCACAAGGAAATGTTAAGAAATTGCAATAGTGGCAGGATGGGGCAGAAGAAGTTATCAATGCACAAATCAAATTGATTTGTTTTGATTCAAACTATGATTTGCTGGTAAATAGTATGGATAAGATAATTAACACCAGTACATTTTTAGAGTTTTTTGAAAGGGAAGCCAATTAGGTTGCAGTGAAGTACACACCTTACAATAGTAAGGTGAATGAGGTCATGAAATTTTACTGGCCAAAATATGAAGATTATCAGAGATGGGTGGACAAGTACTTAACCGAAGAGGAGTAAAAAAGTGTCTATTACCACAGGATGGATGAAGGAATGCTAGATAATGATGCAAACAATTCTAGGGACAGCCACATGACATGTGAACAGAATGAGAAGATGTTCGAAATGGAGCTAGCCATAAAGAATGCACTGGAGGATGCTGATACACACAAGCGGCCAGCTTACTGAGATTATCTATCAAAACATCTATTTATGGCTTAATAGAGCATAATTTCTAGTTTGTTATTGTTGTTAAGCAACAGACATTTCTCAAAGGAGGTTTCCTTTCACAATTTTGATATATTTATATCTGTTTCATAATGTAAAATAGATATAGGTGGATAGGAGAAAGATACAGTAGATAGTTTGCAATGAAACTTTCCTTTAAAAGACTCAGATGCTTGTATGAATTTTGATGAAGTTAATGAAGATGTATGAACTTGTGGCTTAATCTTGGTATAAGCTATTTGTGGAATTATACAATTATCTAGTTGTCTCCATTTTGATGCTTTTCTATTGTCTAAATTGATATATGAAGCATATCAATATATTCAATTTACCGATACACATTTGTTGTATTTGTGTGATGTGATTATTTGGTTCTTTCAAGTAAAGATTAAACCCTTCTAGTACTCAATCATAGTAACTGAGGAGTATTAATTGGATAAATAAGAAGAATCACATAACTAGGATTGTCATTCTATCTCAAGTAGAGTTTGTCAGTCATTTACTTGCACATTTATACAAGTTATAAACTACATCTGTGTGCCAAACACTTTGAGTTATTTCCATCATAGATTACACTTTTATAAATCTTCATTAGACTCCATACACCCAACAAGGCAGTGGTCTCACGCTTTCATCTTTTGGTTTATCCATTTTATTTTTTACATATGTTAACTGAACATATTCTAATATAATTCAAATATAATTAAAATTAAAAACATCATAAATTCATTATGTAACCACATAAGTTAAATATAATTCTATCAAGAAATTAATATCAAATAGATAATACAATCACATAACTCATACATGTCAATGTCATTGATCTTCTTCTTCATCCAACTCTTTATCTGTATCATCCGATCCAGATTCAACATTGTAAGGATTGGTCATATCATCATCATCGTCATTGATATCAGTTTCGATAATGTCATCATCCACACGGATATCATCTTTATGAACATTAACTCCTACATCATCATGATCTAGGTCCTCCTCTTCGACATCTTCGTCAGGCACATCATCAACTAACTGTTGATCCTGATCATCATCTACATCATCTTCTATTTCTTCAGTATCTTCTTCTTCCACCACATTATAATTTACCAGCCTTCCTCTTGGATCATGTCTAACAACATATGACCAACCCACTTTACCTAGAACCTCTGAGTAAAATACCTGCTCACATTGGCTTGGAAGAACATAGGGCTCATTTCCAGCTCGCTCAAAATACCTTGTATTAACCATGCTAAATCCATTATCATGTTTAATAATAGTTCTCTCAGGATCATTTTCATTCAATCGTAGCCTATACCATTGGAAAAAAAACATAACTAATTTGAAGGACTTAAAGTCACACTCAAGTATATCATCCAAAATCCCATAGTATTGATTTTCTGAGACTTTTCGATGTATGTCGCTTCTAGATGAAACATTAGTCACCTAGAAGACTGCAGTTATCCCGGAATCACAAGTTTTCTTCGTGTCATCCAACTTTTTGATTTGAAATTTATGACCATTGCACCACATAGCCTTGTGGTGTTTCACCTTCAATATGTCAAAAATGTAAAACTTATTGCAATATTGCCAGTTGATAAACATATTTATTCTTGGCCGAATGTATGCAAAGAAAAATAAATCTCAATATATATATACATCAATATAATTGAAAATAATTAAATAATATGGGTGATTAATATATTTATACATACCTGTTTATCTCTTAAACCATATGCTAAATCAATTTCCCTTGGTGTAACATTGGAGTCTCCATTACGATGAGCTTCTTTAAAAAATGAAGCCATACCTTCCCATGTTAATGCATGACCAGATTCTTGACATCGTTCAATCCATACCGTCATCCAATCAAGATTGTTTGCAACGTACAAATGTAGTGCATCCCACTCTTGACCAACTGTATCAAAAAATTTTGAAATTCACAAATGACGTATAATTAGTTAATTACCACAGTATACGACCTTAATTTATAATTGATGAATATTGAAAGATTAATAATTAAATAAGTACAATATACATAAAAACCAAATGTAAAATATATTCTAATTAATCTCCATGACCATCTTATAATTACCTGTCACTTTCCTCAATCTACCTTTCCCCATCAGGTACTCCCCTTCGAATTTTTTAATGGAGTTGGGATCCCAAATGCGATCTACATGGATCTTTGCTGCAAACTTAGGAAGATATTCAGTAATGTACACATTAGTCTGGTATACCATGTATCACTCCACCATAGAACCCTCGGAATGTGCTCTTTGTCTAACCAAAGCCTTCAAAAATTTTAAGTGCCTCTCAACCATCCACATTGACCTTGTGTTTACAGGTCCACACAATTCAATCTCCTCAACTTGGTGTATGAAGTAGTGTTCTTGTGCATTGAAAAATGTCAAAGGTAGACACTTTTGCATTTCACACATTAAACGAGGAATTTTTCTCTTCCAATAATTTATATCTTCTTTATGGATTGCTTTGGATGACAGCCATCTACAAGTGATTCAAGGCACAAATATATTAACGAGATTTAACAAAAATATACAACGAATTGAACAAATATCGCTACTTACCTCATGTATTTTCCAAGATCATATATAATTTGCTTGACATTGTTGTCAAAGTTGTCTGGGAGAGATAGAGGTAGAACGTACTGCAACAATTATAAAATGATCTTTTCATTAATATTTTTCCAAAAGTAGTAAACATAATACACTGAAAAGTACATACAGTATACATATATATAATATACCAGAATAATTACCTTAATGAAGGTATGCCAATCATGCGTTTTCATCCCTGACCCAAATTCACCTTTCTTTGTTATGATATTATTTATGTTCACAACAAATCCTATGGGAAATCGAATTTTTTGTATGACTTTTTTTATAGCATTGCTTTGTTGTTCTGTTAATAACCAAGGAAGGGCACTTATATTAATTTGGTCTCCATCGCTATTTAATTGAATGACATTTTTCATTGCATGACTGGCTTCCTGAATGTCACTACAAATTTTGACAATTTTTTCTTTGTCATGCCTTCCATCCAAAATTTTCCATAACGTTTCTGTCATAGTCTTTCCGATATGCATTGTATCAAACAAATTCACAATTTGTAGGTGCTCATAGTAGGGAAACCTACTAAATTGTTTGGGATAACTTTTTAGCCCCTGTGGAAGTCGACCATTAATGCCTTGATGACCTTCATGAAGCATATGAGTTAAACAAATTAACAACGACAATCATTGTCAATTACAGCATGAGTAAACACAACACAATATAAAAATATAAATTTAAAACATATCATAAATGATAGATAAACAATTTGATCTGAGGTATAACCTTGACAATTAATTCTATTATATTCCAACTTCCATAAGCGAGGTGTCATTCTTTGTGGTTTTGATGTAGTGTCTTCTTTCCCATTGAAAAGATGTTTTTCAGTAGTACGATACTTATGATTTATGTGGAGGAAGTGCCTATACTCATCAAACACCTGCTTTCCTAAACTTGTTGAATGACGAGATTTCATCTTTGGACCACAAATTGGACATGCAAATTTTCCCTTTGTTTGAAGACCTGCAAATCATATATAATTGGATTAAATATGTCAATTTTTATAATTATATATAATGAATAGATTACTTAAAAAACATGCATGATATCTACTTCATAAAATTAAATATCGTTAAAGTCATGCAGTCGAACGTTATAACATACCAGAAAAATGTGTTAGCCCTGGGGCATCATGAATTGTCCATACAAGCATTGCATGGAATTGAAATTATCTTTGTCCTATTGGTCTAGATATGTCATACATAGTGACGCCATTCCATAACTTTAGTAACTCGTCGATAAGAGGCTCAATATATACATTCATATCTTTAACTTGGTACTTGCCTAGTTGAATGAACATAAACATTACATAATTATTATAACCATTTTGTTGCAATATATATAAATTCATGTACATGACTATTAAATGAAAAAACATATAAGTCATTATGCAACAAATAAGACAAATGAGATGCGACTACATTAAAGAAATTTGATGTAAACAAATACCTAGAACAATCATTGTCAACATTATGTGCTCCCTCTTTATTGACATCCATGAAGGAATGTTATTGTTGATAACAAAAATAGGCCACACCGAGTAAATAGATCTCAGCTCTCCAAATGGATTGACACTGTCCGCTGCCAATGAAAGCCTAAAATTACAAGGTTCTTCTTTAAAGTGTGGCCATTTTTCCTCCATGTCCCTAAATGCAGAACCATCCGTGGGAATTCGAAGAATCTCATCTCCACTTCTATTACGTGCATGGTAATCCATAAATTGTGCTAAGCTTTCACACCTAAATAATTGTTGCATATGTGGAATAATGGGAATATAACGAAGAACTTTGTGAGGCACCTTTTTTGTTAGTTGATCTATTCGATATCTACTAATATGACATTCTGGGCATTCTGTTGCAAATTCATGTTGTTTATGATATATAATATGGTCATTGGGACATGCATCTATTGCTTGATACTCCATTCCAATATCTTTCATAATGCCAGATAAATCTCGATATGAGCGAGGTAAAATATTTGATGGTGGTAACAAAAATTCACCAATCAATCTACAACAAAAAATAATTTCTTAATATAAAGAATATTAATGGTACATACTTCATCCTTTATTTACTAGCGATGAACTAACAACAATTAAAATAGATGAAAAAAGATGACATATATGACATACCTTAACATCCGTGAGATTGCTATGTTATATAAACCATTCATAACCTTCAAATTCACTAGCAACAATACAACAAAGAGAAGAGTTGTTTGGGAGCCTTCATAAAGGGGCTCGTATGTCTTCTCAAGTACAGGTAAATCATGAACATCATCAAAGTCATCTCAATCAATGTGATCAGATGTGCCACTACATATGTCATGGATCAATGTATTTGTGCCATAATCTTCAATTGTGTTTTCTAGTGCATGATCATCTTCTTCTATAGGATCATTACCTTCATCTTCGATATTCACAGCTCCATGTTCCTCTGCTTGCAAAACCACATTCTCCGGGCCATGATAATTCATATCGTGTGCCCTAGGGTGCCCCACCTTTATAATAATAATAGACACAAATAAACCATGATCATGATCAAGTGATTATATATATATATATATATCAAAGGTTAAAACAATAAAAACATTTGCAAATTCAATCAATATAAACACATATAATGAACAACTTACCAATGGATGATAATCATGCCCCCCTTCAACATGACCATGCTACCTATAGTGTTTCTCAGTTGTTGTGATTAAAAGTCTTCTCGTCTTTAAGCCCTTGCAATTATTGCAAGGACAATAACATTTCTCATCACCCTTTCTTTTCAATATAGCCCACAATCTAGCAACTGTCTCTTCATTTTGTTTTGGACTAATATTATCTGACATGATTTTTCTTTACCAAGCTTGAATATTTAGATTTTCAAAAAATATCAAACTCACACTCCAATAATTTTTAATCATACTCAGGTAACAAAATATAATAATTATGATATTTTACACCAAAAAAAATTGGCATGCAACCACCCCTACAAAAGAGAAGATAGTCTGAAGTTAATGACCCCAAAAAACACTTTCAAATGCTAATTCCAGAAATTATTAAATTCTAATTTTACTATGATTTCCAACTGTTAGACTCCTAAAATCAGAATATTGAACTTGCACAACAAAATCTGGAAATGAAATTCTCAAAATGCAACTAATAGGCCTCAACAATTAAGGCCTACTCAAGACTTTGTGAAGTCACTGCAAAGTTTCCAGGCCTTACCTAATGATTTCAGCAGGAGGATTAAAGAGTTGGTAAAGAGTTTTGATGACTGGAGTGACACATCTTTACCAGATATTGTAGATGCCCAAGGAAATGTTAGATCACTACAGCAATGGCAGGACAAGGTAGATGAAATCATCAATGCACAAATCAAATTGATTTGTGATGACTTAGATTATGACACGTTGATGAGTAGTATGGATAAAATCATTAACACTAACACATTTTTTGAATCTTTTGAAAGGGAGGCGAATCAAGTAGCAGTAAAGTATACACCTTACAGTGCCAAGGTAAATGAGGTGGTAAATTTTAATTGGCCAACGGATGAGGAATATCAAGGATGGGTAGATAAGTACTTAACTGAACAAGAATATGACAGAGTCTACAACTAGCAGTTAACAGCTCAGTGGTTATGGTTATAACAAATTTTGGTTGTCTTGGTGGCAGATTTGGTGCAAGATTTCAAAGTTTGGAAAATGCACCAGTTATTCTCCAATGGATGGGATGAACAAGAAGATTCTCCAAAGACTCAGCTATTGTAACCAATTTTTGAAATGTCATAAGGCGGTCCAAGTGACCAGTGACAAGTGTATTTTAGGTCTGATGCTTGTTGCTCCTTCATTTTCCCTATAAGAAGGATTTCAAGACCAAAATTACGGGTTAGCAAGTTAGATATCTTTAGGTCGAGTCTAACTAAAGTTGCAGAGTGAATTTGTAAAGAGCTTGATATTATAGTGAAAATACTATTCTTAGGTTTGTTGTCATTCTGTTGTAGGTTTTAGTTTCAAAGGTACTTAGTTTTCAAGATAGTACTAGCATCTGAATGAAAATTACTCATTTCAAAGTCATGTATCTCCATTGTATGAATATATTATTATCTTGAATAAAATTATCAAGGGTTATTTTGTTTATCTCACTGTTATGGTGTGTGTAATTCTTATTTTGGCTTTAATTCAAAGAATTAATTAAAATGCTCGAGTGAGGTTATAGGTGACTATGTTCATATAAGGATTTGATAAGTAGTATTGGGTTAGAATATAGATTGATGGTATTGTAAGGTAGTATTATCTAAGATTTTATATGCTATGTATCTAGAAGATTAACTTGGTTACAGTAAAAAACAACCAACACCTTTGATATTATCTAGCTATGGCTCCCAAATCTATTGTAAATTGATCATTAGGGTTAAAATTGAAACCTTGCAAATATAATCTTTGTCCAAATCCATCAAGAATTTTCCATCAGTTATAAACAATTCCCTTATAAAGATTTTGTGAAGCCAGGTCTAAAATCTGAAAATGAAATTCAAAAAATGCACAAGACTAAAAATGAAATCTGATGAGATGTTGCTTTAAATATGATTTTCAAACCTGGAAGTACAAATCTAACTTCACAAATGAATTCTAGAAAAAGACAATGACCACCCTCAACCTAGCGATATCTTCCTGAGTTTCTTCTTATTTTCTCCAAAAAAATAGTCGAGCTCATTTCAATTTATGCTCGCCACAATTAAACTTTGCAAGTCTGTAGCAATTTCGGCGAAAGATCTTCATCGAAATGTTGATGGAAAAAAGGTTCATTGACGTTTCGATGAACGTTGGGGATAAAAATTAACAAAAATGAAAATTCACACTAGTGCCCGATGATACATCTAATTATATAGCTTTCGTCAGAAGGTTTCATCAGAAATTGGGGTCAAATGAGTTAGTGTTTCCATTGAATATTGACACATGCTTCTCATCTCAGTCTGTTGCAACACCTCTCATGGATGGAAAATGTACAACAATACAACATGCAGCTCTCAAGAGCACCATTGAAGACCCCTCCAAGCTATGGCATCTCAAGTATGGACATCTAGGCTATGTTGGTTTAAGTTTTTTGTCCAAAAGCAAGATGGTTGATGATTTGCCAAGGATAGTAGAGCCTAATGTTAGATGTGAGGCTTGCATTTTGGGCAAGCAACATAGGCAGCCCTTTCAATTAGGAAACTCTACAAGGGCAAGAGCACCATTGGAGTTGGTGCACAAGGATTTGGTAGGCCCTATGCAAATCACTTCCATTGGTAATAGCAAATTTTTTATGACCTTTATTAACGATTTCAGCCATAAGACATGGGTTTATTTTTTGCAACACAAGTTTGATACATTTAATAAGTTTTTATTATTTAAAGCCCAAGCTGGAAAAGACAGTGGACATTTTATTAAAGTCCTAAGGTCAGATAGATGAGGAGAGTATACCTCCAATTATTTTGTGAATTTTTGCAGGCAGACTAGCATAAAAAAGGAGCTTACAGCCAGTTACACTCCACAACAAAATGGAGTGGATAAAAGGAAAAACAAAACCATTGTAGAGATAGCAAGAAGCATGCTACAAGAAAAAGGACTCACTACAAAATATTGGGGATAGGCTATTGCAACAACCGTGCATTTGATTAATAAAAGTCCAACTAAGGTAGTCCTTGACAAGATACCTCAAGAGGCATGGACAAAATGAAGATGGACAGTTGAACACTTGAGAGTGTTTGGATGTGTGGCTTATACACACATGTCTAAAAAAAAAAGGAAAAAATTGGATGACAAGGGTGAAAAGTGCATTTTCATAGGCTACAGTGAAGAGTCCAAAGCCTATAAGCTATACAATCCGGTCACCAAAAAAAATATCATTAGTAGAGATGTGGAGTTTTTAGAAGATCAGTCATGGGATGGCACGACAAATCTTGATAGCTCCTAATAACTCCCAATAGTGTAGAGTGATAAATAAATTGAAGATGAAGATCAGGAAAATCCTACAGCAGCAGAGAATGATGGCTCCTGACAGCTCCTGATCGCTCTTGATCAAAACAGACAGAAAGGGAAGCAACCACAGACAGCCAAAGGACGAGCTCCTGATAGCTCCCGATGAGCTCTTGATAGTTTCAGACGAGCTCTTGACAGCTCCCGACGAGCTCCTGACTGCTCCCGATGAGCTTCTGATAGCTCTCGATCACTCCAGAATCAACCTATTCAGTAGAACAGCGGCAACACTAAAAATTCAGACCCCACTCTCGCCTCCCTAATGCCAAGAAAGACAAAGAGTCTAAGGGATATCTACCAAAATGAAAGGTATGATGATGAATTTGATGAGAGTGAATTTTGCACTATTTTTTCACAATGATCCAATTTATTTTGAAGAAGTTGTGAAAGAGGAAAAATGGTGTGAAGCCATGGATGAGGAAATAGATGCATTAGAAAGAAACAATACATGGGAGTTGATTGACTTACCTTCAAGCAAGTAAGCTATTGGAGTAAAATGGGTCTATAAGACAAAAAGTAATGCCGAAGGAAGAATAGACCGACACAAAGCAAGATTAGTTGTCAAGGGGTACAAATAGCAGTTTGGAAGAGACTATGATGAGACATTTGCCTCTATTGTTAGGATGGAGACTGTGAGGGCAGTCATAGCTATTGTTTCCCAACACAAATGGAAGGTATTTCAAATGGATGTGAATTCTGCCTTCCTTAATGGAGTATTGAAAAAAGAGGTTTATGTGGAGTAGCCTTTTGGATATGAAGTTTCAGGCCAAGAACATAAGGTGTATAGGCTGAAGAAGGCTCTTTATGAGCTGAAGCAAGTTCCACGGGCTTGGTACAGTAGGATTGACTCATATTTGATGAGCAACAACTTTAGCAAAAGCGATGGTGAGCCCACTCTCTACATCAAGGCAACAAATGGTAATATTTTAATTATTGTCTTGTATGTAGATGATTTAGTTTTTACTGGGGATGATAATTTCTTTATTGCTAATTTTAAAGAGGCCATGAAAAGAGAATTTGAAATGACAGATTTAGGTCTCTTGAGTTATTTTATAGGCATAAAAGTAAAACAAATGCATTATTGTATTTTTATCTCTCAAGAGAAGTATGCAAATGAGATATTGAAGAGATTTAGAATGCTTAAGAGCAAGCCTACCCCAACACCAACAGTCGTAGGCCTAAAGTTGAGCAAGGAAGATTGCAGCAGCAATGTGGATCCAACCATGTACAAAATCTTGGTTGGAAGCTTGATGTATTTGACAGCAACTAGGCCAAATATAATGCATGGAGTGACTCTGATTTTCAAATTCATGGAGACTCCAAGAGACACCCATTGGAAAGCGGGTAAGAGAATCCTAAGGTATGTGAATGGTACTAAAGAATATGGCGTGTTGTACACAACAGAAAAAGAATATGGGCTGGTTGGTTACACTGGCAGTGATTGGGTAGGAAGTTTGGATGATAGGAAGAGCACTTCAAGCTATGTATTTCATTTGGGTTCAGGGGCTATCTGTTGGGCTTCCAAGAAGCAACCTGTTGTTTCCCTATCAATAGTTGAAGCTAAGTATATAGTAGCAAATGCAACATTTTAAACTCTTTGGCTGAGAAGAATCTTGGCAGATTTGAAAGAAGAACAAGAGGATGGAACCATGATCTATTGTGACAATGTTCCATCGATAGCTTTGACGAAAAATCATGTGTTTCATGGAAGAAGCAAGCACATTGAAATCAGGTATTATTTCATTTGTGAATTGGTTGAAAATGGTGAAATTAAAATAAAGTTTTGCAGATCTGGGTAGCAGCTAGCAGACATATTCACCAAGCCTTTGAGCATTGACAATTTTGTGCACCTAAGAGGAAAATTGGGTGTTGTTAATTTGGATCAGGATTGATTTTGTTGTTTTTTCGGCTCAAGAAAAAGGGGGAGTGTTGGAATTTAATGTTTCCCCTGAGCCTTTGCTCATCCGCTAGTGCCCCTATAGACTTCACCTACCCAACAGGAGCCCTTCTATTTTGGGGATCCTCCCTGCAGCTCCTAACAACTCCTGAATTTATTAAGGTAGCTTATTTTGAATTCAACATTTACTACAGTAAGTGTTTTTGAAATTTTGAGGGGGAATTTTTTTTTAGACAAAATGGATTGAAGGTAGATTATTTTGTCAGTTGAAAAAAGTTGAGAGAAGAAGTCAAAGAAGAAGATTGCAGCAGCAGACTATGAGAAGAACATTCTCTCTAAGCTCCCAGTAGCTCTTGAACAGCAACAGCTGCTTGCTATTTGTGAGAGCAGTGATAGCTCTAGGTAGAGCTTTGTGTAGCTCTTGATAGTGAGTTGTTGATAGCTCCTAATCACTACTAGTCTACCTGAGCAGCTTCTGATCGCTCCCAGAAAATTGTAATAGTTTTTTGTTTTAGTTTGTTTTCCGTTTTTTCATTTCTAGTTTGATTAATAGAGAATCAAGTTGCATGTCTCTCTTGTGTTTCCGCATTTAAGATTTGGGTATTTCCATCTTGACTGGAAAATAAAGCAACAACTCTGTGTTTTGCATTTGTTTTCCAAATCTTTACAAGTTGTTGAATTCTCAAGTGTTTATATATAGATAGTTCTACTTTTGAATTGTATCAATAATTTTAATATGTTGAAGTACAAATAGACGGTGTTTAAAGTCTAATCAGCACTCTGATGCAAAATGGAAGGTATATATATAGTGACCCTTTAAAATTTTAGGCAATCCAGTTAAACATAATGAATTTAAGATGATAGTTGTATTGTTGTAGGAGGGTAGTCATGCAGTAGCAAGCATATTCCATCATTGGAATGACAATGCTGAAAATTCCCTAGATATGGAAAATCAAGCGCCTATGACTAGAAAATCAACGGAGTTTGAGACAGAGGATTATAGTTCAGATGATCCTCCTCCTTCTTTCAAACAACCCCCACACCATAATATAGGACCTTCTGCTCATAAATAATGAATAGCATGAAGATTATATAAAACTTCTGCTCATAAATAATGATGTCCACAACATTTATTGTCTGCAGTATTTTATAAAAATTAAAGGATTGTCTTAAATATCTTTGGGTTTAATTTCTAGGCAACTTCTAAGAATTTGATTTTGTATTTCTGCTAGTTTAGTTATAAGATAATTTCTTATTTAGATGCACGTTGTTTTATAATATTCTAATATGTTATATAAAAAAGAAATGCTAATATTTATATAAGTAAATTATTTTTATAAAAATAAAAATAAAATTGAGAGGCTAAAACTGCTGAGAAGAAAGCACCAACTGTAATGTATGGAATGGTGTATGCACCTTCTGAGCCTTATGGAATGCACTCCATGCTTTTTGGATTGAATCTGCACCTTTGATATTTGTAAATTTAAACTATTTATTTCAAATTCAAAACTATACACATGGTAACCATAGAATTAAAAGATACAATCCCAATCACTATTGACCTGAGAGCAGAGAAATTTGAACGATAGAAATTGCACAGGTGTAGCTTAGAAAGCCTTGGGTTTAAGTAAGTGATCATGCGGGTAAAGTACACACAAGAAATTTCAAAATATTTTCTTTCAGTTCAAAATTTCCTATGAAAGGATGTATGACTCAAAACCACATTATAGGACTAAAAATATATGAAACACATATCATAAGATATCCTAAAATTCAATTCAAAATGAAGCCATAACATCACTCCTATGCATGTTTTAAAAAAGCTAAGAGAGGTCATCAAGGGTAAGACCGTGTATGAGAACAGTATTGGCATCCCTACAATAAATTTCCTATGGAGTTAGCAAGTAGAATATTTAATTAGTGATTGTTTAGAAATTATTTTCAATATTTTATAAATTAAGTGGTACCAAAATAGGATTTTGATATATTTGTAAGATTGTGAATGATATAAAAATTATATTGGATAGTTATTGTAAGGTTCAATCATGATTGATCTTTGTAATACTTTGATTAAAACTCTTAAAATTGTATTCAAATTTAAGATTTTACATGTAGTTTTAATCATTTGATTTGTAGATTTCATGTTAATAATGTTCGCCAACATTAAGATTTTCTGTGATTAATTAACTATTCATTAATATTAATTTGATTTAATGAAAAATAAATTAAAATATGAATAAAATAATTTAATTTAACTTAGTGTGTGATTTTAATTTAACAAATAATCTTTTTCAATTAAATTTATAAGTATTGATTTAATCTAAATGAACTATGATTATATATGTTTTTTTTTTTTTAGCAAAAGTGGCAAGCCACTATAATATATTAATATATAAAATAAAGTATACAAAGTTTTGGTTCAGAGGGCATACCGACAAGAAAGAACCAGGAAGAAAACCTTTAGTTATAGCCCAAATCGTTAGAAAATATATGACCCAAGTCTTTCCAAAAGATTACAAAATTGTCGCACAAAATTTTACAAATCCCTCCAATCGACATGACCAATGCTATGGGTATGACACTAGAAAGTCTCATCGATTTCCCATGTCAACCTGATGTCCCAAAAGAACCAACATGACCATGAGCATCAACAAGAGTTACACCGACATCAACATCTGTCTCAACGCTAGCCTTATCGGCAAGATAACAACCATTGGATATAGATCAGAAAGTCTCACCATAGTCACAAGTCACCGTGATAACCTTAAGCTCACCTATAATTCATAACACCTGATCATAAAGAGTCACACTGATGCCCGACTAGAGAAGACACATCTACAAGATAGCACGCTTCGGTAAAAGTCACAACAAAGTTCCATGTCCTCCTGATGACCCAACCTTCATTCGGATCGGCAAGCGTCTCCCCAATGAACTATTCGACCATACTTCCATCATCGTTGAGAGAAGAAAAACTCACACCAACAGTTTAGGGTCACACCGACGAAATTTGCTCGGATCGGAAAGAGTATCCCTGATGAACTCTTTTGCCAGACTTATAACCTTGTTGAGAGATAAAACACTCACACCGATAGTTTAGGTCACATCGTCGACTGTCGTCAGCAAGGCCGACCACAAGTCTCACCAAATTGACCACTTTGAGCTTTTAGAGATAGACTTCCTGTCGAAAAAACATCTCGAATGTCTCACCAAATTTTCTCTTTTAGGACTAAGACCTTACAATCGGCATGACCAACGCTATTGATATGAGATTGGAAAGTCTCATCGATATCCCATGTCAACCCAATGTCCCAAAAGAACCAATATGACCATGAGCATCTACAAGAGTTACACCAACGTCAACATTTGTCTCAACACTAGCCTTATCGGCAAGATAACAACCATCAAAGATAGATCAAAGGATTTTAGTGTTGAATCGAAGGAGTTGTGGTGTTGCATTAGTTTTGATATAAGAGAAAATTGATCTATGAGAGAGGATGTTGGCATGAAGGTTGTGTAAGGAAATGTTGTAAGAGCTCTATTTTGGCTTTCATAAGTTCTGTAATGTTTTTGTGGTTATAAGGGGGAAGCATGGGCACTTACAGTGATAGTTGTAAATGGTTAGGAGGGCCTAGACTATGGAAGCATTATTCAATTAGGAGGGATAGTAGTTTGTTTGAGCTTTGGCTATGAATTCAAATATGGAGTTAGATTATAATGTAATAAAGAGAATAATAAAGTTGGAAGAAAAAATAAGACAAAAGAAAATTGAAGACCAATGAAAGGAGCTACAAAAATTAGAGTTTACATTATACAGATATGGTGGATGGAAAATATGGAGTTACAGTGTCATAATGTAAGAAAGGGGATAATCAGGATGGAAGACAAAATAAGGAAAAGGTAGAAACAAATCAAAGACCAACAAAAAGAGTTGTAAAAGTTAGAATCTGAGTTAGATGAGTTATGGTGCATGTTGGAGGAATATGAGGCATGCAATAATAAGAAGACAAAGAAGAATAAAGTTAAAGAAAAAGTGTTCAAGGATCGTGAGAAGGTCAAAAAGATGCATGGAAATAAAAATTCACTTTTTGAAGAGGAAATATTTTCTAAGAGGAACCATCCAATTTAGAATTTGCCAAGGAATAGAACTCCTGGAATATGAAAAGCTTAAATCCCTAGATGAGTTGGAATTTTTTTATTGGATGGAAGGCTAAATGAATGGAGAGATGATGAAGAGGATTAATTAGCTGAAGATGTTGAGTTATGTTACCTTGAAGAAAGGGAAAATATTGAGGATTATAATGAGAGAAGTGAAGAGTTCAAATACTATAATGAAGAGGAATGCAATTTATCGCAAGAGACAACCCCAAATGTTGTAGCAGTGGAAGCAATCCACCTTAGAGAGAAAGTTGCAATAGAAAGAGAGGTCATTGGGAGCCCCATATGTGATGAAGCCTTATTGGTCCTAGAGGAGTGCAGCCTATGGCAAGAGGTGACCCAAAATGTTGCAGTAGTGGAAGTAGTCCACGTTGGAAAAGAAACTACAATAGAGATGGAGATCTTTGGGAGCCCCATATGTGATAACATTTAATTGGTTTTGGAAGGAACAACCAACAAGGACTAGATAGAGGGATGTCTGAAGAATACCATGATTGATGAGAAGAGAGAAGAAGAAGATCATCTCTTTCTTGGAGTAGAAATGAGGATGATTGAGGGAGAGAGTAAAGACCTGAAGGAGGAAGCACCTATGAGAATTTTTGATTCACTTAATTTGATTTGTGTCTTTAAAATTTTATGTGCAGGTGTGGCAGACGGTTGGAAATACCATGGAAAGATCCATAGGGGATATTGGTGGAGGAAGACCACTCATTGGGAAAAGAGGAGGAGACTAGTGGGCTGAGAAAGATAATTTCTGATTCAGTTAGTAGTTGGAAGCATAGGAAAAAATTATGTGAAAATATGCAGAAGTATCTAACCTGGTGGAAAGGTAGGCCACGGAGTTAGCGCTTTGAACCAGGAGGTTCAAAATTTTAAAAGAAGGGGAGAATGGTACAAATTGACTCCTTAGAATCAAGAGGTTGATCTCTAATGGATTCCTCACGAGTGGGAGGCATTTTTTTACTCATTGGGAAAGATTCCTCCTTGTTGGTCATTGGATGTGTTAGACATTTGTAACAATTAATGATATGTTTAGAGATATATTTTGATGGTTTTGAATATCAGAAAATATTGCAACATGGTAGCTAAAAATAGAGTTAGAACGTTGTTAGGAGTGGGTGTCTTTGTGAGCAAAGAAAGTATATATTGAACTAAAGATTTGTAATGAGGAGGGGAGAGGGAATAGAGGATGGATTTACTAGGAATTTGTATTGTGTATAGACCTCTTGTAAGCCCTTGTATTTGTAAATATATGAATAATGTGTGGTTTGTTGCATGCCAGACTTTGTGGATGGGTTATTTTCTACCTGAACTATTGTAAGGTTTATTGAATGTGGTATTCTCTATTTATTTATGGATGTTCTTTTAATTTTTGTGTATTTGTATTTGATAAAGCCTAAGGATTTTAGTGTTGAATCAAAGGAGTTGTGGTGCTGCATCAAAATAATAAAGGATATGATTATAGTAGCTACCAAAAGGGTTCAAATGACCTAGTGGATTTATTAGAAAGATGAAAGAGTAGTTATTTATCATAGAGAGGGTTAGGGGGAACATGGAGGATATTTTCAATAGGATAGAAGAGGACCATGCATGAGAATAAGAAAGAAATTATTTAGATGAACATATTTCATGTGTGATAAGGAAGGATGCAAAGTGTTTGAATCTGCGATTGTCGGGTTGGTTGTGCTATTGGCATGAATTTACTAATGTGGATACCTTGAGGGTATGAGTGATTGGATGGATTAGCATGAGTTGTGGGTGCTATTTTCAGTCATGTGGGTTGATCAGTTGGATCGGGCAATTAGTCTTCTGGTTGTTGTTCTAGTTGATGATTATCTTGTTTCTAAAGAATGACTTCACGGTTGTGTTCGTGTTTAAGGGATTTGAGTTTGTTGCAGTGTTTCTTTTGTATGGATGGTGAGCACAATGGATTCGTGGTAATCTAATGCCTTTGTCGTCTGTATGATCTAATGCTTGTGTTCTTGAGACTGGTACATATACGCCTTGGCTCGTTCCTTTTTTCCTGTGGTGGATGGTTGGAACTGTTTCCTGAGATGGTATACATATTGGATGTCGTTGTAGGTGTCTTGGTCGGAGTGCAAAAGCATTGTGTTAGATTCTTGAGTTTGAGTCTGGAGGAAGCCAGTAAGTCTTCGTCAAGTGGGAGATTGTTGGAAAATATGTACCTCAACTTCTTGACTTGAACCTCTATTAATAAACTTGGTGAATTCAACTTCAGTTCAAGACCTTTACCACTTTATCGCTAGGTGCATTCTTTGGAAGCATGGTTCCACATTTTACCGCCTTATCATGAGCCTCTTCGTTATGTCTGGTGGTTGGGTGGTGTTACCACCATATTGTAGAGTCTCTCTCCTTCCTAGGTGGTGGCACGGTGAAGGGTGATAGTCAGGAAGACAAGCGGCCACCTCCTTATTGTGGGGGTCATTCGGTCAAAGTGCGGTGTCATGGTAAACTATGGCAGTCAATGTAGGTGGTTACTTCCTTACTGTGGAGGCCTTTGGGACAAGGCATGGCTGCATAGTGATCTTGGCAGTCGGCATGGACATTTACCTCCATACCACAAAGGTCTTTGGGCAATGGCGCAGTAGCGCGGTGTCACCGCCACACTATGGGGGCCTTCTGGCTCTAGTGCGGTGGTGCGGTGTGAGTACCACCATACCGTGAGGGTTTCATGGTTGTCTAGAGGTTGTGCGGTAGCGCAGGGAAGTGTGTTTGGTGGTTGCGTGGTGATACCACCATGTCACAGGAAGCTCTTGGTTGTTTGGCAGTAGTGCGGTGGTACCACCTTACTGCAAGTATCTACATGCTTGGATGCAGTAGTGTGGTGTATACCACCTTACCGTGGGCATCTGCTAGATGGCTAGCGGTGGCATGGTAGAAGGACCACAAGGATCTGTTGACTATTTGGGCAATAGTCAGAGTGATGGACAAATGATGTGCTGACATGTGGCATGATGTCATTTGTTGATTTTACATCGCCATTGTAAATCAACAATTATTGGTCAAAAGTTTTATTTTTGATTAGTGATTATTTACATTAAATGTATATTCTGACTCAGGATAGATATGGGGGCTGATGCAAGAAGTTGGGTCCACAAAAAGTTTAAAAAGTGGAAGTGTTTTTGTTGTTTTTCATAATTTGTCACACTTGGACTAAAAATTTGAGGCACTTACACAATGAATTTTTAAAAAAATCAGTAATATGAAATTTTGAATTTTGAATCTAGTTTCTAAATATGTAAATTATTCAAATACCCAAATTGTAGAAATTAAATTTTGATAGGGATCTATAAAAACCACTTTTTAAAAGTCCCTGTTTTTTTACCATACCATGCACGTGTACGGACACCACTTTTTGACCCAAATAAAAGTATTTTGCTAATTCCTTTTGAGGAAAGAGAGCTAACAACATGAAGATTGATGAGGAATTTTTTTTGTAATTTTTTGTTGAATATTTTTTTTTTTATTAAATTTTTATTGGCCTCAATTGTTGTTTTTAAAAATCAACGTGTACAGACAACATAATTTGACCTAAACTAAACATTTTTTGAAACTTTTTTTTTTCATTCTATAAAGAATTGTCTAAAGATTGATGTCATATAATTTTTTTTACAAGAAACTTCACCAAAAAAAAGTTATTAAAAAACCAAAAAAGTCTGATATTTCATGTTTAAGGACTAGTTTACTTTGAAATTAATTTAAAAATATCAAATATAATCCAATATTAATAAAAATTATATATTTGGAAACTAGAAATCATGTTCTATAATGGGTTTTAATTTTATAGATTGATTCAGAAAAAAAATCCATCAACCATACTGTCAAAGATGGACATTCTTCTTCAATCTGCCTTAGTTTTTTAGTTGCAGGTCAAAGGCTAAGGCTCGGATTGCCAAGCCTTTCCCGAGCCTAAAACCAAGTCTGCAAGTGGGTTGGAGATTCAATTTTTTAATAACGCGTATGTGTTTTTAAAAACGCGTACGCGTTACAAAACGCATATGCGCTCTTTATTTGTTTGATTATTTTTTTAAAAAAATACTTTTTAGAAATGCGTACACGTTTTAAAACGCGTACGCATTTCTAAAAAGAAAAACGCATACGCGTTTCTAAAAAGTATTTTTTTAAAATAAATGACTCGTATGCACTCAAAAACGCATATGCATTTAATAACGCGTATGCATTTAATAACGCGTACGCATTTTATAACGCGTACACATTTTTTTAGGCTCGGGTACCCAATGCATAACGCATACACGTTTTTCAATAACGCGTACGCGTTTTTTAATAACGCATACGCGTTTTCTGCGAGATTTTTTTTTTTGGCCGAAACTTCCCCTCTTCGTGGACCCAACTTCTTGCACTTACCCATGGTAACCGTTTTAATGTTGGACGGCTCGATGTTTGTTGTAGGGCGGTGCAATCAAAGGTGAAGGAAGCTTGTTAGTGGGGTAATTAAATACCCTAATGCTTGTTGGTTGGAGAAAAGGGGTGAGCCGTTATGAGGGTGTGTGTTCGAGCAATATGCTTATTGCATTGTAACCGTGAACATTGAGACACACATAACATACAAAGATGTGAACATATGGTGGTTGTGAGGTTGGGCTAGCCGAGAGCCTGGCTGAGAGATTCGATTGGTGAGATGAGATGAATCTACACTATGTGTTGTGTGGTCGTGTTGTAACAGTGTGAGGATTATGAACATGTTGTTACTTGTATTCTTGAGATGAAACAAGATGCAACTCCTGTAAAGGCTATGAGCCTGAGATTGTATTATAAATCTATTTGTTGCTGAATAATACAATGGTTGAATCTTTTGGAGGGTGGGATTTTTTACCCGAAAGGGTTTTCCCCATGTATATCTATGTGTTCATTAGTTTTTCTTCCATGTTATTAGATTCTGTGAATTGAATCTATGCATATATGTTGAATCTATTTTTTTTTGTATGTACTTTTCTCAGAAGGATTAATGGGGAAAACAACTGTTCCTATTCCCGCTTTATGGCATAGTGGTTTATGTTTTTGAGGTGATTTGAAGAAATGAAAATCATCGAAGGCATTGTTGTTCTTAGATATTTCGTTCTAAGATGACTTGTTCTTTTCCCCAACACTAACTCTTTGTGTAATGCCCCATCATGGAACCCAGGGAATGACATGTCATTAACACTAAACAATCGAATAATTATTTTTTAAGATTTGTCAAAATGTGACCTCAGAATTTAAAGATTGAAAATAGCGATATGAATGTATTTATTAGTTCATGAATTATTAAGGGAGTTGATCAAAGAATTCAGAAAGTTATGGGAGGTGTTAAATTATGATAAAATTTTATATAATTCATTTATTCATGAATTAAATTATTCTAGATGGAGATGGAGTGGTTCATGAAGGGCCAAAAGATATAATGATGAAAAGTGCTATAGGTGGGCGCAATAGAGGAAAGAGAAGTGAGGCTACAAATTTCAATGAAGAAGAGTCTTTGATAAACAAATATTGAATAGGGAGTTGGGTTGGTTTGGCAGAGGCGTGGAAGTAAATGATCTCCCATTCCCTAAAACAAAAAGTTTCATCCATAGATATATATAGATGGTTCTACTTTTGAATTATATCAATAATTTTAATATGTTGATGTACTGGTGTGAAGAACAGGTAGACAGTGTTTGAAGTCTGATCTGCACCCTAGTGCAAAATCGAAGGTATATATACAGTGACCCTGTAAAATTCTTAGTCGATCTAGTTAAAAATAATGAATTTAAGATGATATAAGTTGTATTGTTGCAGGAGGGTAGTCGTGCAGTAGCAAGCATATCCCATGACAATGTTGAAAATAAAATGGATATGGAAAATGAAGGTATCAGTAGAAAATCAACTAAGGAGTTTGAGACACAGGATTATGGTTCATATGATCCTTCTCCTTCTTTACAAAAATCCCCCACACCGTGATGTTAATAGTTATTGATGGTTGAGCACTTAAAGAGGAAGAGAAAGATGGTATCTTAATCTTATATAGGATCTAATGAATATCATGAAGATTATATAAAACTTCTGCTCATAAATAATGATGTCCACAACATTTATTGTCTGCAGTATTTTATGAAAATTGAAGGATTGTATTAAATATCTTTGGGTTTAATTTCTAGGCGACTTATAAGAATTTGATTTTGTATTTCTACTAATTTAGTTAGTTATAAGATAATTTATGATTTAGATGCATGCTCTTTTACAATATTATAATCTGTTATATAAAAATAAATGTCAATATTTATATAATTAAATTATTTTTATAAAAATAAAAATAAAATTAAGAGACTGAAACTGCGCAGAAGAAAGCACCCATTATGATTGATCTTTGTAATACTTTGATTAATACTTTTAAAATTATATTCAAATTATGATAGATAGTTGACAATCTATTATGAAGAAAAGTGGACTCTTTTCACTCAACATGAGATTTAGTCAAGTTGTTTCAATGGTAGTGTTTGGGATAATTTAGAAGATTCTAGTTCAATGATTTAATGAATCAATTCTTACAATTTAACAAAGATGGTTGGTTATAGATTATATTATTTACAAAAGGCTATTTGGGTTTGTGTCAAAGGAAAGATATGTTGGAAGGTTGTGCATGGACTACTAGGAGGATATTGTTGAACCACATGAAGACTACCCATGATTGGAATTCATGTTTTTAGTTGTAGGTTGGAAACATGTTTCATGTGGTTTGGGTCTTACAGAAATAGTGAAACCAACATGGACTATTTAAGAAGATGGAGAAAGGTATAAATATGAGATTTCAAGACAAATGGAATAAAGAAAATAAATTTAAGGATAGTAGTGGAGTTGCAATAGGGAAATTGCAAGGGGGAAAGGACTAAGAGGAGAGTGAGGCATCAATGGGTATGATATTGAGTACAAGTAGGAGAGTGGTTCATGTAAGGTTCATTTTGTGTCATATGGTAGCCTATGTGGAAAATTAAGAAGTAGTTATTTATTTTTGTATATGAGGAAAGCCATTGTGGAAAATTATAGCTTAGCTTTCCTCAAGGTTAAATTGGTGTTATTTGTATTGTTTCTTTTTACTTTTGTGTGTTTAAATGTTTGGGTTTTATGATTGGACAATCCCTCTTGGGACCCTTTAGCACATCATATAGTATTAGAGAAAGTTTGATCTAGGATTTACATTAGTGTGGGTGTGAGCACACCTTGTTGATGTAGTTTTTAAAAATGAGTTGGTAAAAATTAAGGATTAGGTAAAATATGAGGAAGTGCATCATTATAAATTTTACTTTACAAGAATTAATTGAGCTTTACAAGATGAGGAATCCTACAAGGGGTTTGTAAATAGAGTGTTATTGTGAGGTAATTTCCAAGAGGTATAGAAAAAATGTCAATCAAGAGATATTATCAAGTTTTCATCAAAGAGAGGGAAATGAATCTTGAGTGTTTAAGGAAGAATAGAAGAAATTAATGATATGTTGAAGTAAATTTATAGATTCAAATGAATTTTCTTGAGAAATGCCATCAAATAATACCTAATCCTAGGGTAAAAGAGAGTGATTTTGAGAAAGTGAAAGCAAATCCTATCTGATTAGTTGGAAGTAAGGAAGAGAGAATGGTAAAATCCATTTTTAGCATTAGAGAAAGGATGAGGGTGGAAATACCAAACTACTTCAAATATTTGAATATTAAGGGTTTGATAGATTGCATAATAGTTTTAGAGGAACATTTTGAGTATGAGGATATTTTGAACATAGACTAGGAAAAATTATAAAGATAAAGTTGAAAGGCCATACAATGATATGGTGGAAGGAAGTTCAACTAGAAGGAAATAGAATAGGGAAGCCTAGCATTGTAAAGTGGTATTGGATGGTGTAAAATTTGAAGTCTAAGTTTATTTAAGATAATTACCAATTGGAGCTATTGAAAGAGATACAATTTACAATAGGGAGGGATGACTATGAAAAAGTACATTAAAGAGTATTACATGGTGAAAACTAGGTTAGAATATTGTGAGGAAGGGCATGAGGAAGTGGAAAAGCACACTAGTGGATTGAGGGAACCCATCTAGGAGTAATTGTTAATTTGGATTATCAAAATTTGAGGAAGCCTATCAATTGGCTCCCATTGTAGAGAATGTGTTGATCTAGAAGTAGGAGGATAGGTGGAACCCATAGAGAGGAAATAAAACAACAAGATGAGGTGAAGTGAAAAGGGAGTAATCACAAGCTTAAGAAATGGGTAACTAATAATACATATAGAAAGAAGATGAGGTGGGCTATTATAAGAATATAAGGTAAACCATGTGTTTGGTAGATAGTTCAAAATAAATTATGAAGAAAAGTGGATGTTTTTCACACAACAATAGATTAAGTGTTGGTATTTCAATGGTATTGTTGTGTGTAAATGATTGATCTTTTAATAAAGTTTGGGATCATTTTAAAAAATGGTTCAATGATTTAATGAATCAATTCTTACAATTTAACAAAGATGCTTAGTTATAATTTGTATTATTTACAAAAGGTTATTTTGGGGTTTTGTCAAAGATAAGATATTTTGGAAGGTTGTGCATTGATTTATAGGAGGATGTTGATGAGCCACATGGAGGTTACCCACAATTTGAATTCATAAGTTTTTAATTGTAGGTTGGCAAACTGTTTCATGTGGTTTGGGGCTTAGAGAAAAATTGAAGCCAACATGGATGTTATTTGAGAAGATGGAGAAAGGTATAAATATGAGATTTCAAGACAATTGGAATAAATAAAATCATTTTAAGGATAGTAGTGGAGTTGCAATAGAGAAACCACAGGGGGGAAAGGACTAAGAAGAGAGTGAGGCATCAATGAGTATGATGTGGAGTACAAGTATGAGAGTGGGTCATGTAAGGATCTTGTTGTGTCATATGGTAGCCTATGTGGAATTGGTTATTTTATTTTTCATGTGAGGAAAGCTATTGTGACAAATTGTAGCTTAGTTTATGAAATTAATAAAAAAATGAGATCTTTTGGTGGCTAGTTTTTCCCTTGCTAAGGGTTTCCTCAAGGTAAACTTGGTGTTATTTGTATTTATCTTTTTAATTTTCTATGTTTAAATGTTTAGGTTTGTTAATGGATGATAGCTTCGGTCAGATATAAATAACGAATGCTAAAAGAATCTTCGTTATTTATATGTGATCAAAGATTATCCTTAATATACATATTACTAGAAAACAAATTTACGAGCATATATATAAATCTATAATAATAAAAGATATTGAAATTCGCATTTGATATAATCGAAATTCTTTTATCCACCATAGTGTAAAGGTTTATGTGTGTTAGACATTAACCGAATGCTAATCGGTTTCATTAAAAGCCCATGCGCTCTAAGGGACACATCCCATGAGTGGACGTGTCTCCACTTATGGAGACACGTCCTCTCATGAGACGCATCCCTTGGATGTGGGTCTCCAATAATATTTATGGTGACTCTTTAATTGATATGCAGATATAGAAATCAATAAATGTTCTGCAATCAACACATTTGAGTATAAGTAAAATCTGGAAATAGAAACCTGACTTAGAATTTTGAGTAGAATTCTTACACTTAGAATTTCTCTAGAACCCTTAGGATCTCAATTTGATATAATATTTGATTACATTTACATGGTATCAGAGCCACGTTGTGTGAATCCAAATCAAATCTAAATATTAGATTGCTCTAGAAAATTCATATTTTCTAAAATCAAAATTCACATCACATTCTTCATAATGTCAAGTGTGATCAGATTTGAAGATTGTCTTGCAGGAGCATACAACTTTACATCATGGAAATTTAGAATCATGATGATCCTTAAAGAGAATAAACTAGACTCAGTTGTGAGAGAAAATAAAAAGGAACCAGAGGTTGAATCTGAGAAAACTCAATGGATTGAAAACAATGAAAGAGCCATGAAAATCCTAGTAGATGCAGTTAGGGATCATATAGTGCCTATCTTAGCAAAACATGAAACTGCATATTATATGTTCAAATATCTTGAGAGTACCTATGATATCAACAACACTAGTAGGACTCTTCCATTAAAGAGGCAAATCAACAATGCTCAAATAAACAAAGGAGAGTCAATTAATGCATACTTCATGAGGATCACTGAACTAAGGGATCAAATATCCACAATTAGATATTAGATTGATAGCAAAGAGTTAACCCTAATTGCACTAGGAGGCCTACCCAACTCATGGGAGTCATTTGTTTATGGAATAAGTGCGAGATCTAAACTCCCCAAGTTTGATAGGCTAAGAACTGACTGCCTTCAAGAGGAAACAAGACTCTCCACTAAGGAAAATAAACAGAATAACATGGATGAAGACATTCATGTACTCAACACAACGTCTAATAAAAGGAACAAGAAAAACTCCTACAAGAGAGGATCTTTTAAAAGAAAGAGAAATCCCAATGGAACGAGATCTTCTAACAAGAAAGACATCTCTCAAGTGCAATGCTTTAGATGTGATCAATATGGTCACTATGCAATGAAGTGCCCAGATAGATCAAAGCAATAAGCATCTTTTGCCAAAGTAGGAAAGACAAATTCAAATCATGAATTTGAGAACTTTGTGTTCTATACAACCTTATCTAGCCAAACATCTAACAACACCCACAACTGGGTAATTGATAGTGGTTCTTCTAGACACATCACAAGATTCAAAGAACACTTGGACACTATATTGAAAGGTCTGATGAAGTAGTAACCATAGGGGATTATTCTGCACACCCTGTAAAATGGGTTGGAACTTGCTCCATAAAACTAAAATTTGGTCTCTCTCTTCAACTTACTGGAGTCTTATTTGTACTTGGAATTAAGAGGAATCTAATATCCATCTTTTCCCTTGAAGACAATGGATATAGAGTTACCTTTATGGATGGGAAAGTTTTAGCATGGCCTAAGAACTCAACAATCAAGAAATCCCAAACCATAGGTGCAAGACGAGGGTACCTCTACAAACTATGCATTGAAGTTAAACAAGCCCTTACCCCTGACACCTTTGATTCAAATGAGATTTGGCATAGAATATTAGGACACCTTCATTTGCGTGCTCTACCTTCTATAGAAAAACTTGTAATAGGCTTACCTAAGTTAAAACCATCTCATGAAGGAACTTACAAAGGTTGTGCCTTAGGAAAGAATACAAAGGGGTCCTTTCCCAATAGTTTGAGCAAAACCCTAAATGTGTTAGAATTGGTTCACTCAGACTTTTGTGGACCCATGTTCGTACCCTCTAAAGTAGGATTTCTATACTATGTCATAGTTGTAGATGACTTCTCTAGGAAAACCTAGATCTATTTCCTTAAATGTAAAGAGTCAATAGAAATCCTCAAAAGGTTCAAAGAGTTTAAAGCCCTCATTGAAAACTTCTCCAGAAAGAAAATAAAAACCTTAAGGACAGACAATGGGAAAGAATACACCTCTGAGATTTTTAAATAATTCTACATGAGTGCTGGAATTAAGAGGGAATTCACAGTTGCCTACAACCCTCAACTAAATGGGGTTGCTGAAAGGAAAAATAGAACCATTGTAGAAGCTGCTAAGGCAATGTTGCTGGACCAAAACATTGAAACTTCTTTCTAGGTAGAAGCCTCTAGGACTATTGTCTATATTCAGAATAGATGTCCTCATTCTCATCTTGATAGCAAAACTCCTGAAGAAGCCTTTACCGACATAAAACCCGACATTAGTCATTTTATGACTTTTGGTTGTCTTGTCTATATTCATGTGCCCAAAGAGAAGAGATTCAAACTAGAACCTTCTAGAAAGAAGGGAGTATTTGTGGGTTATAGTGAAACCTCCAAAGCCTACAGGATATTCATACCCAGGCAGAAACAAATTGAATTGAGTAGAGATGTTATCTTTGAAGAAGACATTGCATTCAAGAGGGAAAGAAGTTCTAGTGAGACAAAAACCTATTCCCTTAGAGTACCTGAAATGGAACCCGCTCCTGAGATTCAAAGGGAGCACCCTGAGGAAATGCCACATGAACTTCCTTCTACTTCAAATGAGAATACACATGACAATGATAGAAAGAGACCACTTTGGGCCAGGAAAAGGATCAAAGAAGCCGAGGATCATGTAGCACCCAAAGGAACATTTAGGGAGAGTAAAAGACCCAAACATTTCTCTAGCTATGTTGCTCTAATGAACAACATCATAAAATCAGAACCTATCAATGTTACAGAAGCTTTTCGATATCAAGAATGGAAGGATGCAATGACAGAGGAATATCAGTCTATTCTAAAGAATGATGTATGAGATATAGTGCCTAGACCAAAAGAGAAATTTGTTGTCTCTTCCAAAGGGCTCTTCAAAATCAACCATGCTACTGATGGCAGTATAGAAAAACATAAAGCACATTTTGTGGCAAGAGGTTTTTCTCAAAAGGAAAGCATTGATTGCGAAGAAACATTTGTAGTTGTTTCCCATTACACATCAGTGAGAGCATTGTTAGCCATTGCAAGAGCTAAAGGCTAGAAGATCCATCAAATGGATGTGAAAACTGCCTTCCTAAATGGAACCATTGAAGAGGAAGTCTATTTGGAATAGCTTGAAGGTTTTTTGATACATAAACCTGACTCACATGTATGCACACTAAAGAAATCCCTCTATGGACTTAAACAGGCTCCCAGGATCTGGTATGAAAGAATTGATAGCTATCTCTTGGGATTAGGATTTTCCAAGAATGATGTTGACTCCAATCTCTACTTCAAGGTAATCAAAGGTGATATTCTAATAATTATTTTATATGTTGATGACCTGCTGATAACAGGAGAAGATCACCTCATTGCTCAAGGGAAGCAGGATCTAATTTCTGAATTTGACATGAAAGACTTGGGCATTCTACACTACTTCCTAGGTTTAGAAGTATGGCAGAAATCAGAGGGCATTATACTAAACCAAGGGAAGTACACTATTGATATTCTGAAGAGATTTGGAATGTTGGACTATAGACCGATGTCTACACCTATGGAAACCAACCTTCACAAATTGAAAGAAGTAGCAGCAGAATCCAAGTGTGCAAATCCAACCCTTTACAAATAGATGATTGGATCCTTGATGTATCTGGTTAACACCAGACCTAATATTTTCTATGCAGTGAATGTTCTCAACCAGTTCATGTGTGAACCAAAGGAAATTCACTTAATGGTTGTGAAACATATTATGAGATATCTTCAAGGCACTATTGGATATGGTCTTCTTTACAAGAATGATCAACTAGATCTACATGGGTACTCTGATTCAGATTGGGTTGGAAGTGTAACCGATCAGAAAAGCACATTAGGATGTTGCTTCAGTTTAGGATCGGCTATGATCTCCTGGATTTGCAGAAAACAATCTTCAGTTGCACATAGCTCAATGGAAGATGAGTACATTGCAGCCTCAATGGGGGCAAGAGAAGTAGTTTGGCTTCGTAAATTGCTTGTGGGACTCTTTGGTGATCCCTTGAATCCTACAATTATTCATTGTGATAATCAGAGTTGCATCAAACTCTCTGTAAATCTTGTCTTTCATGATAGATCTAAGCACATTGAGATCCCCTATCATTATGTAAGAGATATGGTGGAAAGGAAAGTGATTCAGTTGGAGTATATTAGTAAAAATGATCAAACTGTAGACATTCTCACCAAGCCTCTCTCCTGAATCAAGGTAGAGCACTTCAGGAAGAAACTTGGTATGGTTGAAATGTAATTTGTTATTTATGTTTGAAATACAAATTGTTTATAAATTGTACTAATATCTAAATATGTTTAATGTGTAAACTCTTTTGTCATCTGTGTGAATCCATGACCTTATGGGCCTACTCCCCCTATGTACATTATTGAAAGGTGATGATCTTTCTAATAATGAAAACTTATATTTGACATTGTAAAGTGACGACTCTACATTGATAAACTATCATGATAGATATCATGTGACTTGATATCTGTGGACATGTCATGATAGTATCTCTTGGACACCTTGATTGATATCATGGGACTTGATATCATCTAAAGATCATTGTGATCCTTAAGAGATAATAATGGTGGATATTTATATCCATGGATATGCCATGAATTATGGTAGACATCATGTGACTTGATGTCAGTGCACATACCATAATGAGGATGTGTTATGAAGAATGACATGTGACTTGACAACATTGAGGAAACATATCATATCTTCTATATCACGTGTGAAGGTGATATCTCCACTTATTTGATTTGAAATATCTTCCCTAGCTAAGAGGGAGTGTTAATGGATGATAGCTTCGGTCACATATAAATAATGAATGCTGAAAGAATCTTCGTTATTTATATGTGATCAAAGATTATCCTTAATATACATATTACTGGAAATCGAATTTATGAGCATATATATAAATTTGTAATAATAAAAGATATTGAAATTCACATTTAATATAATTAAAATTATTTTATCCGCCATAGTGTAAAGGTTTATGTGTGTTAGACATTAACCGAAAGGTAATCGGTTTCATCAAAAGACCGCACGCTCTAAGGGACATGTCGCATGAGAAAATGTGTCTCCACTTATGGAGACATGTCCTCTCATGAGACACATCCCTTGGAGGCAGGTCTCCAATCATATTTATGGCGACTCTTTAATTGATATGCAGATATAGAAATCAATAAATGTTCTGCAATTAGCACATTCAAGTATAAGTAAAATCTGGAAATAGAAACCTGACTTAGAATTTTGAGTAGAATTCTTACACTTAGAATTTCTCTAGAACCCTTAGGATCTCAATTTTATATAAGATTTGATTACATTTACAAGGTTAAATGATTGAAAAATCCTTCTTGGGACTCTTTAGCCATGATGACATCATATTGTATTAGAGAAAGGTTGATCTAGTATTTGCATTAATGTGTGTGTGAGCACAACTTGTTGATGTAGTTTTCAAAATTCAGGGTATGTGAAAAAATATGTGAGACAAAAAATATGTCACTTTATTTTTTTGCTCAAAATTAGCATTTGGAAAGTGCCAAATTTGGTGCTCCAAATATGCCGAGCACCAAATTTTGTCCTTGCCAAATCTGAAAGATGTTATAAAAACAAAAAAAAACTTATTTTCAATTTCTAATCTTCAACTTGTGACCTACATATTTTTTGCTCCTCAACCCACGATTTCCAAAATACATTGTCATTTTCACCCTGACGTTACGAAATATTCATCAAGATGTCACCAAGATATTGAGGAGGTCAATAAGGTAAGTATATCTAATTTTTTAGTTTCAAATTTTGATTAAATTGTAGATTCAATTAGGTTTCTTATATTATTATTTTTTTTAATTTCCAAGAAATGATATTCCACCTCAAAATGTTGAAAATCCTCCATCACCTTGTCATTAAGACCCTCTTGAACAAGAACCACAAAAAATACCTTCATCAATTCCTAGAAATCCCCCAAGAACACAAGAAAACATAGTAGAGAAAATAGAAGACAATAAAAAATAGCTTGAGGAATTGATAAAATAAATTTCCAAGTGAGGATCTTAATATTAATATGACATAAATTATCCAAATCATATACTAAGTGATAAGGTGAGGTCCATAATCCCATCCACCCATAAATAAAATTTCAAGAGAGTATCTCATTCCCAAGGTTCTTTTATATCAATTTCCTAATTCTTTCTAATTTTTTATTAGTTGACTCAACTAAACCATTATCATGTGGATAATATTTAGATGAAAATTTTAAACCAATTCCATGCTCAATTCCCAATTTAAAATATTCAAAGAATTAAAAGTAGGCCCATTGTCTATGCTAACAAATAAGGTAATGCAAGCCTAGTTATGATTTTTTCTTATAGAAACTCAATCACTACCTTAGTTTTGCATTACTTGCCAAATTTTTCTTCCATCCACTTCATACAGTAATAAATTAATATTAGAAAATATCACTATCATGTTGAGGATGGTGGATTGATTAGCCCAATAAAACCTATTTCCCATTATGAAAAATTGTGCATCTCCATCACTATCTATAATGGTTGGGTTAGATTCTTCCAATTTTTTCTTAGTAATTTAGAAATTTTGGAGTATTTCATGTGTGTCAAGGTATCTTTGAAATTATTAGTCCTAGTATCCTACTCTCGAGATTTCATGAGTTTTTACAATGATCAATTAATGAGTTGTTACAAATTTTTCATGAACCTATTGGAATACTTGATCATTTTTAGAGTGATTAAGGCATCTTAAATAGATTCTATTATGATTCTTATTATAAAAAACACATCCTTTTATCATGTAATTTTTTCTCTTTAATCTCGGGGCTCTTCTTTGGGTTGCTTTGAGATTAGGTAGAAATGAAAAATATCAATGTACCATTTATCTTTGGAAATCATCTTCTTGACATATAAATGAATTGTCAAATTAGGATCAATATTTGTAATAATTTTATTCAAAGATTCCCATCTTATCAATTTCATGGGAGCAGTCTCCATATCAAATTGTAGAAATATTATTCATTCCTTGTAGAAATATTATTCATTCCCTCTTCTTTCTCTAGGTTCATTTTACATCAACAATATCTTAACAATATAATATATTTTATTCCAATTATTTAGCTCCTTTATCTATATAGTGCCTACAATTCTTAATAGCTCTTACCAATGTATACACCTATTTTCTATATTTTAATATTTTAATTATTTATCCTTGAAAGGGAAAATTATGAATGTAATTGGTCTTTCTTCCATAAATTTATTCTTTTGAGTAAGAATAGCAACACAAGTGTGATATGATACAAATGAGTATATTCATAAGGGCTTAGTATAATCAAGACTTGTTAGTACTAGAGTGTTAGAACTTATCGCTGCATTATTTCTTCAAATGCAACCTTTTCTTCAAGTGTTTATTCAATTTTGGCATCATTTTTCATCATTGCATTTAATGGACTAACTATTTTTGCAAATTGAGTAATGATTTCTTGGTAGACTAATCTTACCAAAATAAGATTTTAGTTCTTTCTTAATTGTAGGTTATTAAAACTTCATTATAGCATCTATTTGATCACTATAATTGAAATCTCTTTCTTTGAAATCATATGGCCTAATATCTTCCCTTATTTAACCCCAAATATACATTTCTTGGGTTTTAGAGATATTCCATGATCTTTACATTTCTAGAAAAATATCCTCAAATCTAATACATGGTCTCCACTATTTTTAAATAAATAATTAAATCATACATATATGATAATAAATTCACCTACCAACCTTTTGAATGTCATGTACATGCACATTGAAAGGTAGCACCTATATTTATCAAACCAAGTGGCATCCACTTATAGGAAAAAGTTCCTCATTTGGTGTTGATAGTTGTCTTTAGCCTATCTTCACTATTTATAATTCCTTGGTTGTATCCTAAATATATATCCAATAATATCATTTTCAATCTTATGAAAATTTATAATTCATCCAATGATGGAAAAAGATAATTATTATTTTTAGAGGCTTTGTTAAAATTCTTGAAGTTTATACATAATTTAATTTATCTACTCTTATTTCTTGTGAATACTAGGTTAGCCACCAAATTTGATGTTAGAGTTACCATACATTAGCTAATAATTAATTAATATTTAATTTATTATTAGTCTAATTTATTCTTTGCACTTAAGCTAAACTTAGGATTGCTTTATTAATTGAGTTAATATTAGATCATTATGTCACATCTCATGTGATGGTGACACTTGTCATGATCTGATCCCTTTCTCATTTAGGGATTTTCTCTTATAAGAATTTAACCCTCTTTGTAATTATCTCTCAAATATTATCTAGAGCTTTCATATCTTCTTGAAAGTCTCTTGTTGTAGCTTTTCCTTGTTGAATAATATCGCACATATTATTTGTAGATCTCTTGCATGGA